>PVIH01007552.1:0-86897 GCA_004025045.1 Sigmodon hispidus
GGAATTCTCAGCAGAGGAACTACAAATGGCTGAAAGGCACCTGAAAAAGTGCTCTTCATCTTTAGCCATCAGAGAAATGCAAATCAAAACAACTTTGAGATACCACCTAACACCTGTTAGATTGGCTAAGATAAAAGGCACAGATGACAGCCTATGTTGGAGAGGATGCAGAGCAAGGGGAACACTCCTCCATTGTTGGCGGGAGTGTAAGCTTGTTCAGCCACTTTGGAATGCAATATGGCGGTTTCTCAGAAAATTGAGAATCAGTCTCCCCAAGGACCCAGCAATACCACTTCTGGGTGTATACCCTAATAAGCCACATTCACACTCCTAAGGTATTAGCTCAACTATGTTCATAGAAGCATTATTTGTAATAGCAAGATCCTGGAAACAACCTAGATGTCCCTCAACTGAAGAATGGATTAACAAACTGTGGTACATCTACACAATGGAATACTATTCAGCAGTAAGAAAAAATGATATCCTAAAATTCACAGACAAATGGATGGATTTGGAGAATATCCTCCTGAGTGAGGTTTCACAATCTCAGAAAGATAAACACTGAATGTACTCACTCATTAGTGGTCTCTAAACAAACAAACAAGAAAAAAAGCCAAGCATGCCCAAGCGGCAATCCACAACCACTGAACAGCTTCTGATCAGAAACACCCTGGACTGACCCTTTGGATCCCACTCCAACTATAGGAACACCTGACTCACTCTTGAGGGAGGGGGGACAAAACTGGATTTGCCAGGAGTGGAGACTGATCTAAGCATTATTGGGTCAGTGGGACCATAGTACTGTCTGCTCCCTGCCCAGGGAGGGGATGGGGAGTTGTGGAGAAGAAAAAATGACCTGATGTGGTGGGAGGGTGAAGGGACCTTGAATAAGGATATACAGGGATGAAAAAGAAAAAATTCAGAGGGAAAGCTGAACACAAAGTAAATATATGTGTAGTAATCTTATTTGCATTATCACCCTTGATAAGTCATACTTACGATTTTTATCTTCTTCATAGTTATTGTTAACTTATCAGCAGTTTGAATTCATTTTACCTTTTTTCTTGATAAATACAAAATAAAGAAGGGAAAAAAGCTTTCCATAATAGTGAAATATATCTATTGCTGGCAGCATCAATCTATCTCATACATGATGATGGGCTTCAAAGAGCATCTATATTGAGTTTACTTTCTTTGTGGAAAAAGTTTGCCAATGGGCAAGAAACTGCTGACCATATGCTATCCAAATTGGACAAGGAGAACACAAAAGAAAGTGGCTACAGAGCTTTACCAAGACAAAGTAGGTCAATATTTAAAATTTTTGCTTCACAGAAAAGTCTGTCACATATTCCAAGTCAAATATGGATGCTTTAAGTTTGGAGAAGAAGCTTGAGTGGCTGTCAATGTAGCCAGCTGTCTTTATCATTTCTATAGTTTTGGAAGTTGCTTGCTCTACACTTGCTGTACACTCAGGTAATATTTTATATTTCTCAAATCTCTGATGGAGTTGAAGATTAGATGGTTACACCTGTACAGTTGTCCTTGTTATCAAATTCAGAAAAGAAACTCACAAAAGAGATGTAAAAATCAATAAATATTGAGAGACATAAAAACTTAAATTTTTACCTAAGAAAATGTTTTAAGGTCTAAAATGAAAGTTTTAGGTTAGTAACACAAGTTATGATAGAAAGTGATTTATGATTTTGATGGGAATTGCATTGAATTTATAGATTACTTTTAGTAAGATTGCCATTTTTACTATGTTGATCCTACCTATCCAGGAACATGGGAGATCATTTCATTTTCTGATATTCTCTCAATTTATTTTTTCAGTGACTTAAAGTTTTTGTCAAACAGATCTGTTACTTCTTTGATTATAGTTACAGTACAGTATTTAATGCTATTTGCAGCTGTTATAAAAGGTGAGGTTTCCCTTATTTCTAGTTTTATTTCAACCCTTTTGCATCAAAATTCCAACACAATTTTTACAGACCTTGAAAGAGCATACTAAATTTCATTTGGAATAACAGGAAAGCCAAAATTTCCAAAAAAAATTTGCTCATCAAAATAACCTGAGGAGGTATCACCATCTGTAATTTTAGGTTATACTATAAAGCTACAGTAATAAAAACAGCCTGATACTGGCATAAAAACAGACTTGTGGATCAATGGAATCAAACTGAAGATGCCAACATTAACCCACATACCTATGAACACTTGATTTTTGACAAAGAGGTTCAAAATATTCAATGAAAAAAGATAGTATCTTCAACAAATGGTGTTGCTATAACTGGATGGTAGTGTGTAGAAAAATATAAATAGATCTAAACCTATCACCCTGTACAAAACCGAAATCCAAGTGAATCAAAGATCTCAAAATAAACACAGCTACAGTAAACTTGATAGAAAAGAAAGTGAGAAATTCCTGCCAATGCATTGGCACAGGTGACCACTTCCTAAATATAGCAGCAGTGGCACAGACACTAAGAATAACAGTTATTAAGTAGGATCTCCTAAACCTGAGAAGCTTCTGTAAATCCAAGGACACAGTCAATAAGACAAAACAACAGCCTACAGAATGGGAAAAGATTTTTACCAACCCTACAAGTGACAGAGGAGATTATATATATATATATATATATATATATATATATATATATATATATATATATATATAGAGAGAGAGAGAGAGAGAGAGAGAGAGAACAAACTCAAGAAACTAGAGCCTAAGCTCTTAATTAACCCAATTAAAAAATGGGGTTCAGAACTAAAAGGGGAATTCTCAACAGAAGAATTACAAATGGCTGAAAGGCACATGAAAAAGTACTCAACATCTTTAGTCATCAGAGAAATGCAAATCAAAACAACTTTGAGATACCACCTTACATCTGTCAGATGGCCAAGATTAAAAATACAGATGACAGCCTATGCTGGAGAGGATGCGGAGCGAGGGGAACACTCCTCCATTATTGGTGGGAGTGTAAGCTTGTTCAGCCACTTTGGAAAGCAGTATGGTGGTTTCTGAGCAAACTGGGAATCAATTTCCACAAGGATTCAGCAATAACACTATTGGGCATATACCCTAAAGATGCACATTTGCACCCCACAAATATTATTTCAAATATGTTCATAGCAGCATTATTCATAATAGCAAGAACCTGGAAACAACCTAGATATCCCTCAACTGAAGAATGGATTAACAAGCTGTGGTACATCTACACAAAGAAGTATTTCTCAGCAGTAAGAAAAAATTATATCCTAAAATTTGCAGGCAAATGGATGGAATTTGAGATTATCTTCCTAAGTGAGGTCTCACAAACCCAGAAAGATAAGCAGGGGATGTACTTACTCATTAGTGGACTTTAAACAAAAAGCATAGAACACCCAATCTGCAAACCACAATCATTGAACAGCGTGGGATCTGAAGCACCTTGGACTGACACCTTAGAGTCCATTCCCTCCAGAGGAACACCTAATCTAGTCTTGATATTAGGATGAGGAAACTAGACTTGCCTGGAGTGGATGCTGAACTAATCTTCCTTGAGACCTCTTGCCCTTTCTGGGAAGGAGATGAGGGGATAGGGAGAAGAGAGAGTGACTGGAAAGGGTGAGAGAGGGAAGGGAGTTTGAACAAGGGGATACATGGATAAAAAAATATGTCTTTATTCATAATAAAAAAAATCATAACCCCGCCCAAAAACCAGAATGGTACACAGGCCAATCTGATAGAGGTATATTCTCCACTGAAATCGCTAATTTCCAGACAACCCTATTTGTGTCAACTTGACACAAAGAACAATAACAAAACCACCTAGCACATCGTTTTAAACCTTTTTTTCAGAACTTGATTGATTGATTGATTTTGTGTGTGTATGTGTGTGTGTTTGTGTGTGTTTGTATGTGTGTTTGTGTGCATGTGTGTGTTTGTGTGTATGTGTGTGTGTTTGGGTGTGTATGTGTGTATGTGTGCTTGTGTTTGTGTGTGTATGTGAGTGTATGTGCGTGTTGTCTCATGTGTGTCATGGTGCCTGTATGAAGTTTAGAGGATATGTAGCTGGAATTGGTACTATGCTTCTAATATGTGGCTTCAATGGATTATACTTAGTCAGGTTTGGTGGTAAGAGCCTTTCTAACTGATCCTCGGCTGACAAAATTTGATGTAGGCACTTTTTAACATTTACATGCAATCACATGCAGACATTTTAAATGATATATGTTATTTGATATTTTAATAGTATATGCAATATATTATGTATTTAGTAATTACTGTGTGATAAGCATATTTACAGAGTAAATATGAATGAAAACCATCAAGTCATATTACCATTTACATTTATGTAGCATATTTAAGTTAATGTGGTTTCTGTGGTGGTGAGTAGGGTATTAATAATTTCATGACAATCTCAGAGAAAGGGAAAGACTCAGCAAGCACAAAGTGAAATGTAGGTAAATCAGAAGTTCACAAATACAAAATTCTAGAGGAAATCATATTTCACTAACCATGACAGGTGAGCCTGAGCATGCTTGGAGAGTCTATGTAGTCTATTTTGTTTATGAGCTCATGAGACACTGCTGCTGTTTTGAGAAAGGAAATTAGCATTCTCACTGGATGGCATATACAACCTGATTCCTGAGAGATGCTCCTAAATTAGGGAAATATTGCTTCATCTGGGACAAAATGCCATCTTGCTTGGCTATACTAACTTTATACTCTCTGAGCTACTTTAACAATCACACACTGTTCATCACAACAAGTACATAGCTGCAATCTTGGTTATTTTTCCAGTCAGTGCAAACAACAGGCTATCCTTTGGAAGAGGTTTGGCTCCATCTCCCTTCTTCAAGTTCTTTGATGATTTGTATCAAATAATACATAGGGGTTTTCAGATATAAACAATGATATATAGTGTTTCAGAAATGTTTTGTTATAAATGGACTGCACTTTTCAATTTACATCTTGTGGAAACTCTCCTATAAGGTGGTCGCAGTGTGTCAGAAAGTGGGCGACAACATACTGGTAACTTGAAGGAATAGCATACTCATGACCTGAACCAAATGTTTGTGACTTTGGACCTGAAAACAATCTCTACCTAGTGATATAATCTGGATATGCTCTTCTTTTTGAACCAGTAGTCATAGCAACATCACACTGATCCATGTGGCTGACTAGCTGTTATGTCCAAGTCAATACTTCAAACTCAGCTTTGAAATAGTAAAGTGAAAAACATTTGTTTTCAAAAGATGTTTAAAGAGAAAACTTTTGGCTCTTCTTTAAGAGCCTGAATACCTCCACTACAGAAATTTGGCATGTCTGAGATAATTTTTTTTTTGTGGATATTTGTACTGATATTGAATATGTTGTTTCAAGATGATAAAAGGACACAAATCTTTTTACCATATTTTGAATTTATTTTCTCAGTCCACCACTTAACATTGGATGCCATTCAAGACTTCTCCTAAGGTACTGTCATTGTGTCAACATTCGGTATATATTGGTTTCAAACGAAGTGGATTATAAATACTATTTTGTCTATAAAATAGAAAAATAAAGTATGAGTAATGCGTTGGAGAACTAATATAGCTTTGTAAAAAACAAAATTGAGAAGACACTACCCTTCTTGATAAGTGTGGAATTAGGGACACTGTTTATTTTATTAATTTACTTTTCCCATGGATAAACATAATGCAATCTAGGTCAATTTATTGAGAGGTTAAAATATATTAAAATTAAACTTAATAATAGGACCAGAGAAAAAGTGACCTGAAACTCAAATGTTATAAAGTAAAACAAAAAATTGTCATCTAAGATTACAATATATACATTAGCAAAAAAAAAAAAAGTGCTGGTTTGATACAGAAAAACTCACATGACATAAATTCAATCTGGTCTTGTCAAATGTTAGCTGTGTAGTTGACTGAATATGTTTTAAATATCAAAATTTAAATCCTTATTTGTAAAATTCAGGTAATGAAATTTCAGTGGCATATTCATATGATGCTTATATGTTGACTCTTTACAAAACATGTTTGCTGTCTTCATGTTTTCTGATACTTTTCTTCCTTACCTAGAAACTGATTTATGCAGTTTGTATTACATGGACACACCATTGCTTTGCTCAGAAACTAAACTGCATTGTATCTTCCAAGTCCTCATCAAAGGTTTTCACATGCTGAGAATGAAGTAGTCCATCACAGGCATATTTATTTCATAGGTACCAGAAAATAATAGAAAGCAAGATGGGTTAGTTTTGTTCATTTAAGAAACTGTTATATATCTGATAGCTCTATATTATACTTAATATACTGTGTGACTGTGAGATGATCTTTGATGATTCTGTCTTGAGTATCAGAGGGAGGCTTGGATAGGGGTGGGTGACTTGAGTTTTCCACCAGTAATAATTCTGTAACAAAAGTGATACATACTTGGTTGGAGTTCCTGGTATCTTAGAGTTCTAGATGGCTCACATGCAGTGCTCTAGAGTTCCTAGCATTCTGGAGGCAGAAACTTACGTTTTCTGGTCTCTGTGCTAATATTCACTACTTTATCCTAGGAATAAAGGACAAAGACTTCTTATCAAGAAAGACACAGCCACAGCTCAGATTCTGAGGTGTAGATCAAGCTGATCAACAATGTGGCTGAAAACATCTCTGACTTTGGCTAATCATTTATTTTTTTAGAATAAAGAAAATTCAGAGAAATACTTTTAATGTTAAAAATTTAATATTAAAATATATTTAAAAATTTTAATTACTTTAATTAACAGTATATATGCGTGAAAAATGCTAAGTTGAAATGAAACTTTGTTTTCATCTGTTTAAGTAGATATTGGCAAATTTCTTTGTGGAGTTTTATCATCAATTTATATTTTAAATAAGAGTATAATTAAAATTAGATATAAATATCCTGATAAAATATCTACCTTTTATTAAAATTTTTTAATTAATTTATTTGATAATATAAAGTATTCAATGTCATAAAATTTGGAAAGAAATAATGCAAGCTTGTAGTACATATTGCTAGGAATAAATAATACATAAAGTCTTTGCAATGTAAGGGGAGTTTGTTTCCTCTGTGGAACTGAAGAGTACATGATAAGAATTTAGAAAGAATTGACAACCATATTCGAGTAAATGTATTTTGCATTAATTAATGTTGTGGAGAGAGTACATCGAGATGATGGAATCTCATTTGCTAAGTGATTCTAGAGTCATAATGCAAAGAAATGATTATTATTTCATCAACCATTATCACTGGCCTTATGAATTTTGTATTACCAATAGACATTAATCATATAAACTAACTGAATATATTATTCAATTCTCTTTTTTCCATATTAATAGAAGTCAGTTCAATGGACTGAATTATGATTTAGTTCCTACCAATTACTTAAATCATACACTGAGGATCTAACTAACAGGACCTTAGGCAATATTGGTCATGTAAAGAAAATCCATTAGAATAGGCTTTAATTCAATATGATGACATTATTATAAGATTACATTTGGATACAAAGAAAGTGAGCATGGATTTGTGCCTAGAGAAAAGGTCGTATTAGGAGGTAGTCATCTTCCCCTACAGAAGGAAAATCCTAGAGCAAACCAATCATATCCTCATCCTTGATATTACATTATAATATTACATATGTAGTCTTTAAGAGGTTTAAAAAATAGATTTCTCTCATTTAATGTCTGTTAAACCTTTATTTTTTTCAGTAGCAGCTCTGTGTAAATAAATGTTTTGTATTCTAAATGGAATTTTTTTCTAAAACCCTTAGCTTTGTTTATAAGATTCAGAGAGTATACTTCTCATGATGACCACATCTTATCAAGAAAGTCACAGCCACAGCCCAGATTCTGAGGTGTAGATCATGCTGATCATAAAGGTGGCTGAAAACATCTCTGACTTTAGTTGATCATTTATTTTTTTCTCTGTTCTCAATACACTTCACCAGAGATGAATATGGAGCATGAGAGTTGAAGATGTACTGACACATCCTCACTCAAAGTCCATAGTTTACATTGTTCTAATTTCAGGTATTGTGTAGTTCCCGGGTTCTAACCACTTGGTAATGGTGTCTATCTATGATTGAAGTGACTTATAAAGTAATTTGATTGCTTATTAAATCTTGTACTGTTGTCAACTCATTTTTCCTTTCTCTAAATACTGGGATCAAATGTACATTTTACTATGCCCATAGTTCTGGTATTTTCAAGATTACAGATATTTAAAATATAAAGTATATAGAATTTTATGTATATATTCCTTAACATTTATGTTAAGCATTGATGTTTCTTCCATGACTTATGTAAAGAGATCACTTTGTCTGAGCACAGATAATACTTACTCTGCATGCATTACATACTCTTTTTTAAAAAAGAATCAAAACTTTTTATTGATTCTTTGGGAATTTTACATCTTGTACCCAAATCTACTCATCTCCTCATTCTTCTGTTTCTTCATATCAGCCCTCTGCCCCTGAACCCCTCCACCAAATAAAAAGAAACCAAACAATAAAAAATATCTCAACATGGAAGCTGAGGTGTGTCACACAGTTTTGTTTTTTGTTTTTTTTTTGCCCAAACAGCTTTACTTGCAAATGTTTATTGCATTGAGTCCTCTGACTGGATTGAGACCTTTGGTTTCTGCTACACTATCAATACTAAGTCCTCTCCAGGACTCCTGTCTTACATATCCTGTTGTTGTGCTGTGTCGTGGAGGTGCTGGAGCTTTGATTCTGTAGGGCTTGTCCCTTCACAAGCTCCAGCAGCTCATAGATGGGGTAGATTTTATGGTGGGTCAACACAAAGCCCTGGACTTGGGTCTGGTTGATAGTTGAGTGGATATGTCCACCTGGGTTGCCGGCTTTCCCTCATTATCCAGCTGAGGTGTTTGATGCGCTTTACTGCCCCCAGCAGATGGCTAGGGACAGGATTGATTTCTCTCACACGCACATGCAAAGAACTAGTTCTTTGTCACTCACACTACCAGGGCCAGCTGTCCACACTTTCTTGCTGAGAAGTGGGGACAGCTTTCCTGAAGAGTGATGTAATGGTAAAGGACAGGGCAACCTTTTCTGAAGCCTCCAGTGTGTAGTGCCAGCTATGTATGGTGCTGGGACATCGATGCAGCTTTATGTGGCAGCCCAGACCATGAACTTGGCCTTTGTTGGTGACATGGGACATGAACATCAGCACAGCCCCAAGCTGTGGTAGGATCACAAACCCCCAAATGGCTCTCTCTGTCAGCTGGTTTGGATATTGCCATGGCCTCTGGTGGCAACACAGGCCACTCAGATCAGTATGACCCCCAGTGACAGCATCTCAAGATATCAATATAGCTGAGGTGGGAGCTCAGTGTCCTCATAGTGGCCTGTTCCTCACCACCATCTCATCTCCAGTTCTACCTCTCTCCTCAGTGTGTGAACTGCTACACTTCTCTTTCTCTGTTGCCTCTCCATTATGTGCTCTGTCTTTCCTATCTCTTCATTATACACCATGCATTGATGTAGCAGTGTGTGTTTTCTGCTGGGCTTTCCTGGCTTCCATGGGCCAGGACCAGCATTGGGTGTCCTCGATGCATAATCTTTATCAATCACCTTCTGAAAGATAGCTTGGCTGCTTTTAAGTGAGAACAATTATGACAAAATATGCTGTAAACATCTTTTTGCAAGTTTAAGTGTATACATAAGTTTTCAGCATGGATAAATGTTGAGAAGTGTGTAATCTAAACTCACAGGAATAAGGTTCCTAAATAATAAGGTATCCTGTGGGAGGACCAATGGTGAGAAATATAAAAGAGGAATAAAAAAAGACAAAAGCAATAGCTGGAACTTGGAGGTCTTGCATAAGCTGAAGTACCAGATTATCTTTCTTCTAACATTTTGTGACTTAGCTTTCTGCTGATCTTGGCCATTTTCCTGATAATGTACACTTGGTATGTGGCTTGTATATCTGACACTTTAGAGCAAACAATTGCTATTTCTACCCTTGGAACTTTGATGAGAAAGTGGGATGTTCGTCATGACTTCTCCGGTTGGAGAGGTCATTCCAGTGTGTGATGGTTAGTATTCACTGTCAACTCGACAAAATCTAGAACTAAATAGGAGACTGATTTCTGGATCTATCTAGAATATATTAGTTGAAATGGAAAGATCCACCTTAATGTAAGCAACACAATTCTATGGCCTTGGTTCTGCACTGCAAACACAGAAGAATGTGAGCAGAATACTAGCATTCATCACTCTCTGTCCAGTCTTGATGTAATGTAACCACTCACCTCCAGGTCATAACACCATCTATGACTTTGTCATATTAGGCTGTATCTAGAAATATTGAGCCAAAAATAATTAGCTGTTTTTCTTTAAGTTGTTTTGGGAGAATACCTTATTTCCAGGAGAGAAAAAGTACCATACTAAAAATAGTGAAAAGTTAAGCTCTTGCTCTGAAAAAACTGACCTGTGTGTTTTTGGCTTTTAGTAGCTAGTATATGGAAGGAAGGTGGAAATACTTGGAGGTTTGTGCTACGAAAGACAGACAGACTTTAATGAACCATTCTGGCAGAAGCTTCAAAAACAAAAATGTTGAGAAAAATACAGACAGGAGAGAAACAGCTCACGAGGTTTCATAGAGTAATAGAAACTTTTTCAGTAACTGTACAAGAAAACATTTGTATTATAATCTTGCAAAGGATCTGGCTACTTTATCATATGTCTTGAGACTAAATGAAGTTTAGTTAAAAGCAATAGGTTAATTTGTTTGATATAAGAAATTTTATGATTGGATGACATTTGGAAAATTATGACCACTAATTACTTGTATCTAAGAATGCAGTGATACATACACACACACACACACACACACACACACACACACACACACACACATACCACAGAGAGAGAAAAAGACAGAGAGTCAGAGACAGAGAGAGGCAAAGTGACAGAGAAACAAAGAGACACAGGAAGAGACAGAAAGAGACAGAAAGAGACACAAGAGAGACAGAAAACAAAAAGTAGAACAGAAAGATATTAAGAATGTGCTGGATTTGGAGAATATTATCCTGAGTGAGGTATCACAAACCCAGAAAGAGAAGCAGAGGATGTACTCACTCATTAGTGGACTTTAAAAAAAGAGATATTGTATACAAGATCTCAAGGCTAGAACATAGCTAAATGACACAGTGCTTCACTTCTGCATTGATGGTCTCTGGCAGGGGTATGAGTGAAGAAAGACTTATTTTCTTTAAGGGTCTGGCCACAGGGAGTTTAATAATGCTCCAGTAAGTAAATGAGCAGCATGAATGGACGTTTTTATAAATGGGGAGATCATAACTGTGAGTATGAATCTGAGAGGACTGATAACTGAGTTTGATGGGATGCATGATGTAAAATCAACAAATAATATATATATACATTTATATATACATAAAGGATAGGTGAATTAAATGATTTAAAACACACATACAAACACACACACACACTCACTCACATACACACACACTAGAATGTGCTGTTTGTCAAGGAGAAGAGTGTCAACAGGTTTTAAAGTTACAGAGATCCACACTGAAAAATAGGCTGTATTAGTTAAAGCCAAGCCTCATGCCCCAAGAGGATGACCTCACCCTCTAAAGGTTCTAAATTGTGAAAACATAAATGTATTATATGAAGAAAGCCCAAACAAAATTTTCACTGAGAGTATTCTTTGTTCCTAGAAAACAGTTGCTTAGGAAATTGTTTCACAGGTTTAGCACACTGAGCTTGATACAATTGTTGTCTGCAGGGGTCAAGTTTACCACTAGCTGTCAGCAGAAATTGTCAGCAGGATCCACATAGTACCTGTTTTGCAGTAAGAAAATATGGTGTTGAAGAATTCAGTCTTGCTTTCTGACTCCAGAAAGCTTGGAAGGCAGGCAATGTGTAGCAAATGGAAGTCTCTAAGAACCAGAGTCTTCCAAGGAAAGCTGTGGACATGGAGACAGGCAATGCCTGCTGCAGAAAGACAAGTTAGAGAGAAGGAGCCATCCAAATCCTGTGGAGTTGAGAAGATTCCATCAAGAGTCCAGATGTTGGAAATGTAGTTGTAAGACTCAGTGTTGCTCAACTTAGTTACATTGTTGTTTCCATACAATTGTCTCTTACTATGACCCTTATTTTCCCCATTGCATGGGAATATTTATTCTGTGTTTTAATTACAGGTATATATCTTGTTTTTGATTTTATAGGAGCTCACAGACTGTACCCTGGAAGTATGAGTCAAAATTGACCTATTCCCCATTAAGCTATTTTAGTCAGGGTATTTTACCACAGAGAAAGGAACATATGTGAGTGGATATGATGTGAGCAATCTTTCAGTTATCCTAGGAATTAGACTCTAATTTATTTCTGCCACTTTTCTGTTAGTGCCATAAGACATAACTCTGGTCCATCTAGTTATAATGCCAGCTGTACTCAGCATTAGTTAGAGATTTGTGGTTAAGAAAGAACAAAAAAATTCTTGAAGGAATATAGTATGAATAAGCATAAAGGATTTTGCATGTCTGCCTTTTCTGCCTTGAAATAAAAAGGGTTTCCAGCTTCTCCTTGGGGAGAGAAGAAACTGGACATATATAATGTGTCACCACTTTTTGGTTGCCTTCTTTAGCCACTGGTTGTCCCTTGTTTGCCTAGACAATGGGATGAACTAAGAGAAACATAGTATGCTGAGATCAAAATAAACAGAGAACATTTTGAAAGAACATGATAGTATGAGACACCTCAAATTTCTAGCAGCAGATGACTGATGTGTTTGTCTTCTAGTGAAAACAAACAGTAGTCATTGGTATCACAATGCAACCAGCCATGAGGAACTTTGAAGTAGTATTTAAATGAATTTAGTCCTAAAATTTTGAACAACTCCATAAGTATGAACCATCATCTGTAAACAGTACCCACTTAAACAGATATTATCTTTAAAACATACAGTGGGATCTACCATGCAAGAAGGTTGGAATAATAGCTAATCCAAGTTGTCATTTAAATCATAATAACATAGAGTGTTATTATTGAGACTTCTAAGTTTTATGTATTCGGTACTATATACTATAAATTGAAATTTACTTTGATTATAAATGATTATTTGATTATTAAAAATAAAATAGGACAAATTTAGTAAATTATTCTGCTTCTTCAATGTCAAAAACAACAGTCTAAAATAGTTTTTCATTGAGATAGGAAACAATTCTGAAATGTAATACATATTTAATTGGGTCTGAGTGATTTTAAAATGATACAGCACTGAAAAAATAAAGTCAAGTAACTTCAATGAAGAAGAAGCAAGAAAATGTAAGAATCATTACACGGGAAGGAGAGCTTTGAAATGCAAATTTCTGGTGTTGATATGCTCATTGCATCCACCAACTCCCAGCAGAAGCTGTCTTCATAGGACCTGCACAAGATAAAGCCAACCAAAATTCCAGCATGGATATATGAGATGCTAATTGACAGCTGATGGCTATTATGAAAATCATTATCCTTTGAGATGTGGCCTCCATTAGGCTTCTCATGCTCCAGTGGCTAGTCATATACTCATGTGCACACAAGGAGTATGAATTAGAATCAATGGGTTATTGATAAGACTAATAAAAGAAGAAGGCCTGCCCTTCTTAGAGAAATTGGATCGGGACACTAGGTGAATACATATGATTAATTTACTTTGTATAAATGTAAATCTTTTTTATTTATTTGTAACTTTTTTCATTTATTTTATATACAGACCATAGTTTCCCCTTCTTTTCTCCTGTTCTCTCCCCTCAATTTCCATGTATCCCCTTCCAATTTACTCTTTCTCTGTTTCCATTTAGAAAAGGGCAGGACTCCCATGGGCCAGAACATAGCATGGCATATCAAAATAAGTTAGGATCAAGCTCTTCTCCCTGCATCAAGGCTGGGCAATGTAATCCAGCCTAGGGAACAGGCTCCCAAAAGTCAACTAAGTACCAGGGACAGGAATCTTTCAAACAAGCTACACAGTATATGCAGAGGGCCTAGGTTGGCCCCATTTAGGCTGCCTAACAAATGATCCAGAGTCCATGTGCTACCAGGATCTCAGATCAGCTGTCTCTGTGAGTTCCTCCATCCTAACCCTGTAGCTCATACAGTCCTTTCTCCCTTTCTTCAAGAGGACTCCCAGAGCTGACCCAGTGCTTGGTTATGGATCCCTGCATCTGCTTCCATCAGTTACTAGATGAAGGCTCTCTGATGACCTAATAAGGTAGTTACCAATATGGTTACAGTAGATAACCAGTTTAGGCACCCTCTCCAATATTGCTATGGCCATTTTGATTTTGCTTGGTCCATAATAATGCCAGTGAGAAGATGAACATCACACAAAGATCGGCCTTGGACTGCACTCTGTTCAGTATAACTCCAAGAAGCTACCTGAGATGGTCCGCTATCTTACACCACTCTAGCCAAAATTTTAGATAAACTTCAGCCATTACTCAGATACTGGCTATAAATATTATAGCACTCATTATGAGACTTAACCATTGTTTTATATTTTTACAGGGTCCCATAGAGATATTGTTGCCCCTGAACAGCACATACCAATTCTAAGAAAAGGATAATCGCTCTCTCAAAAGGATGTTTTGTCCCTCAGAATTATGGATACTTGTCATCTGTAAGGAGTTGGTTATATATTGTTAAATGACTGGGCCCAGGACAATAATAATAAAATAAAGAATCTTATTTGGAATAGGAAAAAAGAGAAATAGATAGGATAGAATAATGAGGTGTATTATATCACCTTGTAAACTACAAAAGCAACTCTCAGTTTTAGATTATTTTCATTGATATGGATGTTTATATATTGATAAAAATGTAAAGTTATTTTAAATTCCTATTCAAGATAATTTGTATAAATTCAAATTTATTTTTGTTATATTGTATATATGTTTCTACTTCTGGTTAAAATATTTCTGCTTATTGATGCAAATGTAAAGTTATTTTTGTTATAATGTGTTCTACATCAGTTTAGAATATTTTTATATTGATACACATTTAAGACATTTTGTCATAATGACCTATACATTTCTACCTCTGATTAAGATATTTTGCATATTGTCACAAATTTGATGTCATTGCTCTTATACTGTACATTTGTTTACAATTATTTATTTTTATAATGTGAAGTTTTATTCTTTAAACTTTATAGGTTGATAAAAATACAGGTTAATAGTAATCCATATTTTTTAAAATTATGGTCATCTTTCTTGGATTTTCTAAATATAAACAGAGACATATTTCAGATGAATAAGTAACCTTCAAACACTTCAAAGGCTCAGAGACTATGGCATTTAAATGCTTTAATAACTTATAATTCTGCTTATATGAAACACAATTGCTCCTGACAGCACCATTCTACTCCTGAGAGGATTATGGGCATAGAAGACAGTTCATATGGAGTAGGTCTTCTTGGCATAAATACCCTGTTGGGAAAGGAACTGCCCTTGTCTTGACTAGTGATAGTAAGCATGCTATCCAATCCAAATAAGCAGGACACAAGGAAAAGCCTCTGCTGCCCTTTGCAAAGACAAAATAGGACAGTATTTCAAATTTTCTTGCTTCTGAAAATGGTCTGTCAGATATTCTAGGCCTATAGTTAAAAGTGGATGCCCCAATGTTGCAGAAAAATATTGGGTGACTTTCCAGGCAGCTAGCTGTTTCTATCATTTCTTACATATTTTAAAAGTTGCTAGCTTGCACTTCCTGCTTACTCAGGTAATATTATTTTTCTTATCATGTCCTTGATGGGGTTGAAGACTAAATAGTTATAATTATAATTCTCTCATAACTTAGCTAAGAGCATGCCAGGTAGAAGATTTAGAGTCTTCAGAATAGAATAACTTTCGGAACATCTTTGTAATTTCCAATTACCTTTGGTCTGGACATTTAGTATGTGTTTCTTGCTTGATGTGGTTCTTGTTAGCTATGGTTCCAGTTTTATTTATATAACTATCTTTTCTTTCTTCTGAACAATACTTGATAATTTTTCTTATTATATATAGCTTTATGTTAGGATTAGAACTCTTTTATTTAGAGAAAAATGGGGAAGTGTGGTGGGAATTTGTTCTTTTAAGGCAATGAAAGGCTTGGCTTTGTCTCCTTACAGGATCACTTAAGAGTAGAGAAATAGGAGTTGTGCACTCTCTTTGATGGTTGGTTCTGATCATCTCTGGGCAGAATGTATACAGTGACAGCTGGATAAGCAGTGGCCTCTACTGTTTTCTGTATCTGTGAGGGTATTATCCCCATTTTATACCTTAATTAATTCTTGGGATCCTTTAATAGACTTTCCTGGATTCACATAGCCAAAGAAACATTGTGCCAGAGAAACTCCTAGGAATCTGCAAGGATGACCCCAGCTAAGATTCCTGGCAATAGTGGAGAGGCTACCTGAATTGGCCATCTAATGTAATCAGTTTGTTTACTACCCTAAATGGATAAATCTTTCAAAGAATAAAAATAGTATAGAAAACATAACAAAATAAGTCACCACTGAGGAAGAAGAATAAAAGCTTTGAGTCTGTTTAAAAGAAATAGTAGATGTTTTTCAGAAGATTATTTTCGGCATGTCATAGACTGGTAGACAGACCTAGGGATAGGATTAGAAGCAAGTTCTATGAATATAAACTCGTGAGCCAGTATATTTAAAAGATTATCTCACCGGGAATCAGAGGACATTTAATGAACCCGTGAATGAGATCAGAGGCAGACTACTCAAATAACAATTAAAATACATTAAAGTGGGCCCTAAGCTGGTAAAATGTCCCAGTGCAGTCAATCCTGAAGACTCAAGTTGTATACCTGGAACTCACATGGCAGAAGGAGAGAATTAACTCTAAATAATTGTTCTCTGCCCTCCATAGGTGTGTTATGGAATGGGGATTCACACATTAACACACACAGAAATGTTAAAATAAGTGTCCTTATATTCCATAAGTATGAGATATTCATTTAATCCTTTCTACTCCTCAACTGCTCCAATATTAGGCTGTAAATTAAAATAACTGTTAAGAGAATTAATTATAGTGAAATTCACCAAAAATATATTGTAGTGCTTTGTACATAGGGCTGTGCATATCCCTACTCAAAATCATCATTCCGTATATTTATATTTAAGTGATACATAGAAATCTAAAAGGTATAGGTCCCACTATGTAATTCTTCAGTGCGTGTACCCACAGTTTAATGTTTAAACCAAGGTAAATCCATCTCCAAGCATTAGTAATACTTTATTGCAGAAACATTTAAAATAATTTTCCCTTAGTTTATTGTTATAGTCAGGCTACCAAAACTTCTTACTCTGGTCTGGTAGTAACTTCATAGCTGTTGCTCACCTCTCCACCCTTGCCCCTTTTCTCCATGGTGTCTGCAAACAGCTCTGGTTACAGCAACCTTTTGTAGATTCTATTGTGAGTGAGATTGCACAGTATGTCCTTTTATGTGCTTGGCATTTGAAATGCCATTCTCTATGTCCACATGAAGTGCCTGTGAGTGGTAGAACTTAAATCCACTCACAGTGTCAATTCAAAAACATGTTAAATAGACAAGTTTTCAGTTACAGTACTGGATGCACTGTGCTGCCTAGCACCCGAAGGAGAAATACTTTGTGTTCCTTAGTTTCAAATAGCATCCACTTTTCTCATCTGTTGTTCTCGTCCAGTGGTTTTTCACTTTTATTATTTAAAGAAATGTCTACTTTTATTTATTTGAAAGTTTTTTTTTTTTTAATTTTACATACCAACCACTGTTCTCCCTTCCTCCCCTCTTCTCAGTCATGTCTCAGCTTTCCTCAACTCCATTTCCCATCCAGTCCTCAGAGAATGTGAGTATATCCAGGCAGTGTCAATGCAGTCTGGCATATAGAGTTGAGGTAGGACTAAGCCCCTCTCCACAAGTATGAATGGTGAATAGGTATTCCAATTCATGCATTAGGGATAAGTTCTGATTCCACTGCCATAGGACCCACACACTGCACCCACCATACATCTGTCATCCACATTCAGCAGTCCAAGTTTGGTCCCATGAAAGTTCTCCAGCTTTCAGCCCAGAGTCAGTGAGCTCCCAATAGCTTGGGTCAGCTGTGTCTGTGGGTTTCCCCATCATAGTATTGGCCCCTTTGTTCATATAATCTCACCCTCCTCTCTTTGGCACCAAGTGCTTAGCTGTGGATCTCAGCATCTGCTTCTATCAGTTGCTGAATAAAAGTTTTATGATAACAATTAGGGTGGTCATCAAGTTGAATACAGGGGAAGGCCAGTTCAGGCACCCTCTCCACTACTGCTTGAAGTCCTTTCTGGGGTCATGGTTGTGGATTCTTGGACATTTCTCTAGCACCAGGTTTCTCCCTAACCCCCAAATGGCTTACTACTTTGTTGTTCTCCCTTTCTGACCCTCACCCAACTCAACCACCCCACTCCCTCACGTTCTCTTCCTACCTCCCCTTACCCTCTCTTTCCTATGGTTCCAATTTACCCAGGAGATCTCTTTTTTCTTTCCAGGGTAATTCATGAGTATTCCTTTTACAGTCAATCCTCTTTGTTACCTTGCTGGAGGGGGGCAGGGAAGCAAGGTGCAGCAATGGACCTATAATTCCAGACCTGGCAAGGAAGAGTTAATGAGAATCCCTGTGTGCTGTCAACCAGCCTGCTGAGCTCATTCAGTGAGTTCCAGGTTGAATGAGGAAAGCTGATTTGAAAAATAGATGTGTAATTTGTCCCTTGTCCCTCTTTCTCCTGCAGTGAACTTCAATTCCATTAAAATTCTCACTCCCCCTACCTACTATCCCCCCCCCCAAAAAAAAAGAAAGAAAGAAATAGGAAGAAGAAAGAAATGCCATTTGGAGATTCCTCATCTGTGCGAAGTCTGTGCAAAGAACTCTTTTTAATATAAAAATTGTTATGTTTTGAAATGATATTGTGTTTACCCATTGTGGCTGTCTCATGGCGGCCAATGGACAGAAACCTCATGCTTCATGTGCAAAAGGTAAAGGGCGAGTGCACTAGAAAGACTTTATTGATCTAAAGAGAGGAGAGAGAGAGAGAGAGAGAGAGAGAGAGAGAGAGAGAGAGAGAGAGAGAGAGAGAATAGAGAGAGAGAGGGGTAGGGTTGTTTGGAGTTCGTGCCCTCTGACAGTGGAAGGGAAAGGAAGAACAAAAGAGCGATAATGGGAATCCTTTTTCAAAAGGAGCTTGACATCAGAACTCAGATGAGGGCAGGGCCAGGTCATTGGCAAGGTGTGGCTTTAGGGCTAGAACAGAACCCTAACAAAAATTTCTTTTACCACATCAAGATTTACTTTCAAAACTATTCCTGTAAGTAAATATGATGCGCTAAATTAGGACTTTTCTTCAGCAACAGAATGCTTTCTTATTGTTCATCCAGATAGCAAAGCTTTCTTAACATTGAAGAGTTTAATGTCTCTGTGGGTTTTCTCCCTCTCTAATGGAAGAAAATGCAGAAGCTTATACCTAACATGATATATGATTATTTGCCAGAATTAATTAATCTAGATAAGAGCAAAGTAAATTTAAAATAACTATCTCCTTCTCTCAAATACTTTACGTGATTTAATTGTTGATTCTGATCTTCCAAGAGGATAACAAAATTCTGAGGCTAATTCACAGAAGGATTTAAAGATTGTTAAAAATAGTTCCAATTTGCAAACTAAGCTTGGTATAGATGTGGATAATTAGATCTGTGGTTAAGGGTATAACATACCCACCTCAGGGAAAAAGTTTATAATTCATCTCACTAAAAAGCAGTCAGCAAATACACAATGTGCCAACGGGGCAAGTAAAATTGGTTTGGCGCATTAACATGAATGGCTGATGCTGTCCAAATTATCTCTTTGTGTATGTAATACATATAAATATGCCATTTGAACTATGTATAACATATACAATACATGCACGTATTGAGCTTTCAAAAATGTGTTTTAGAAGAACGATTAACTTCTACTAAAAACAAACCACTTATCACAGAAAATTTCAGAAAATGATATTTGGAAAGCGAGAACGGAAGGACACTGTCCCCTGCTGCGTAGTTGGAGCTCCAGGACCCCATACCCAAACACCAGAATTCAAAGAAAGAACCTTTATTAATCCAGAAAGAAAAGTTAAAGTGATTGCTTTCTTACTAAGGCAAAAAAAAAAAAAAAAAAAAAAAAAAAAAACCAAAAACAACAGCAAATGACCATACAGGTATAATTTTTAAGAAGAGAATAAAAGAGGAGGTCTGTGTTAGAATGGGTTAGGATAAGACGGTATATTTTGCTTCAGCATGCTGATAACGCGAGCCAAAAGAGTTTTTGATTGTTAGACTTTAATGTTTTGATAACTGAACCTTGGTGGTCAGCCTCAGGAGGAGGAAGTAGCCATATAAGGTAATAGACCTTGGTAGCTTGCTTTTGGAATGTAATCTAACTGTTTTTAGCAAGGCCAATGGAATGGGGGAGGGCAAAGCCTGCCAGAGCTGGGGCTAGACAAAGTCCTATAGGGAACACTGAAAACATACAACTTCTCTAAGGACACACTAATCAAGGAAAGCTACTTATCAACCACCTTTCTTTGCCAGCTATGCAAATGATGGTAAGCACGGTATGAAACAGAGGGAATAGAGAGTCACAGCTTTTCTCTAATTTTCCTGATAACAATGGAAAAAAATAACAATAGTAATCAATGTTTCCATAATGTCCTCTTAGAGAAAATTATTTCCTCCAGAGCAGAACTGCTTCAGGTGGAGCAGGGTCTCTGCTGAAAACAGAATAAACATACTTGATATAATTATTTTGTTCTCATGTATAGACTTGCTGCTTAGTCTATAGTGCTAATCCATACTGGCTAATGACAAAAGATGTAGTTGAAATGGATATTAGCAAAAATCTAGTCCTACTAATCACTTTTTGCTTGAAATTTATCTTCCAGTGAGAAAAGCAAAAGAAAACACATTTTTTCTAATGAACAATCATCCCTGGCTTTCCAGTGAAAACTGGAAGAAATTGTTCAGAAATAATTTGTAATTATTGTAAAATATTTTTCAAAATAATTGCTTTCATCACTTTTTCTTGTTATTTATCTGTGACAAGATGTTTATTTATCCAGTAAAGCATAGATCAACTGCTGGCTCCTATTAAACATGATTTGGTTTCTATTTCTTAATATTAGACACTATCTGATGTCAGCTCAACTCATCTTCATATCAAATTATACCATATTTGAATGAGCTAACTTGGGTGATCATTTGTTACCACTGTTTGTCCTAGTGAGGGATATTTTTCTAAAATAACACTGTTCTGCTGATGATTTGGTTTCATGTATGTCTGAAAATACTAATTATTGCTTCACTTTCAAACTTCTTAGGTCACCCTTCCCTAATGTCTCCTCTCTTTCTGTCAAACAAATGGACTGCAATTACCAATTGAATTCTCTGCACATTCAACCTCCCTCAGAATTAACTTAAAAAAAAAAAAAACAAACTTAAGTTTCACATATACATGTAAAAATTCCTGAGTAATATTTCATGGGTACAATTCCTGGTCATACACAAAAGAAACCATCTAGTTACAGAACTTCTGATCTTCTGTTTATAATCTTTGCTCTTTTCACTGTCATGGTTCATGAGTCTTGAGTTGTAGTGGCTGTATTGTAGTTGTATCATTTAAAAGCAGGTACAGCATAGATGGTTGTTCTCTGCATTTTAACTAGTTCTGGCTTTTTGTGATGGACTCCACATACTGCAAATATTTTTCAAATTCTACAAGTGACCAAGGGGAATGGCAGTAGCCTATACTGTTGAGAATGTCTCTAGAATCCCTCTGACCAGTCACAGCTCAAAGGAAGGTCTCCCATGCCTGAAAGCAGAAGTTATATAAGATAATCTATAGCTTCATGGGAAGCATTATATGTGTTTCTTTGCATATATATATATGAGAAGTGGACATGAGGTTAAGAGGAAGTGAAAGGGGCATAGGAAAAGAGTAAGAGTGTGGGGTGGCAATGTGCAGATAGAGTACTCACATAGAAAATTTTTGAAAAAAAAATTAAAAATCATTGGATAGTTAAAATAATGTTCAGCAAAATGCAATGCTGAAACTCTTGATTTAAGATTATACTACAGATCTATAGTAATAGAAAAAATGCTTTGTGCTGAAAAATATAATCAAAGCTCCTACAGAAATCAGACATACAGATCAATAAAGTAGAACAGAGGAACAATGCATAACCCTATACAATTTCAGAACATCAATTTTTGACACATTGAAGTAAAGACAGCATTTTCCCTAAAAGTGCTGCTAGAAGAATAAAATTAAATTCTTATCTCACCAGGCACAAAAATAATTTCTGTGTCTATCAAACACCATAAAATAAAACCCAAAACCTTGAAAGGGTTAGAGGAAAAGGTAGAATGTATGACAGCATATAGGCAAAGAAAAAACCTTTAATATTTTTAAAATTTATTTTTATTATTTACATATAGAATATAATGGAATGTTGACTCACCTGTCACTTTTTTCTCAGCTGCCATGAATGTCTGCATGCACCACTATTTACTGGAAAGTGTAACTTCTCTTATTAAAGCTAGGAGTAGTTTATGTCTCTGGGTATAAAGATAAATATTTAAATAGTAGTTTAATGCTGTCAAATTGCTAAACAACAGTATTCTGTTCTCCACTAGGGCCTTGGATCTCCACAGCCATAAATTTTAGAGCACATATACAGTACCATTCATGATAATTTTAGTGATCTTGTTATTTTGCCACTCTGATTTAGTTGAGTTTCTGTACAAATCACATTGAGGATTTAGAGAATATATATAGAATGATATAAATTTAGATTCACAGGTTTTGCAAGAATATGATTAACCTTTTGCCTTCATTTTTAACCAGTCACAAATGCATAGCTTTTTTAAGTTTAATTTACATAGTTTATGAGTAAAAACTCCTACAATGACATTTTATATGGTGAGGAGGAAATGGAAAATTGATTTAATATTATGTTAATTTACATTTATAACTTATTTTTTGCCAATCAAGACAGACTGATGTAAGTCAGACTACCTAATTTTTGTATGGACAAATACAACACCACTATGCCCTCACTCCTGTTTTGTAATTAATGCAAGCCATAATGAGCAAAGACAACAATGTTAATTTCACACTGCAAAACACGTCTAGAGAAACAATTCTTCAAGAAACACACATTTTTTCCAATGTGCTTCTGTAGAATCTAAAACTGAATGTCAGCCTGATGCCCATAAACAGATTATTTTAGAATTGGAAGACCTATGCCAGAGAAGCTATTATTTCACAGTTCCACACAAATCACTGTATCCTGAATTGTGGGTTGCTGATACATTGTACTGGTTATTGTATTTTAGTGTTTAAAAACTCTGGAATCAATTCTGCTAGTCAAATTGAATGTGTCTTTATTAAAATACACAGCAGAGAAGTCACCTTAGTCATCATTCAGAAACACAAATCTGAATTCCTTCACATGTTTATCCATCATTAAACATTCATTAAATGCCAAGTCAACATATCTTGAGGTCATTGTGACACACACCAGGGCTCCAAAACCCTCTTACCGTTGCCCTGAACAGAACTTTTAGTCTGCTTTAAATCGGTTTTCATTCCAGGAAATTGCATCATCAATCACATGCCAATAATTATGTGTGTCATGTCTAATGGGGACTTGAGAATATTAGTCTCAAATTTTCAACAAACATTAAAGCAATAATTGATGTTTAGACCCTGATGAAGTGACATAGTATAGGTATAGGATTTAATCTATTTTGAAGCCTTCAATGCATTATTGAATAAAATATAAGCAATCACCTACTTTATTAAAATAAATACATGTATTGAAGGATTACAATAAATATTTTACAGTTGATATCCTCAGTAAATATTTAATACTCATTAAGGAATCTGTTTCTAAGAGGACATGTCTGTTTTTATAATTTATATTATTATTTCATACTCAATGATTTTTAATATTGTGAAAATGCTTTTGTAAATTTTTATAACATTAGTAATAATATCAATTAATCAACAGACATAGAGAAACAAATTTAAATATTTGTTTAGTTGATAATTTTTTCCAAATATATTTTTTTCTTTTAAAAATATTAATATAACTCAATAAATTGTTAGAAATTTCAAATTCATAAATGCTAAGTTTTTAAACTATACTACAATATATATATTTTGTCTATTTTATTGAGACATGGTCTCATTGTGTAGCCTTGCCTAGCTTGTAACTCTCTAGTCTCAAACTTACATCCACTCCTGGCAGATCTGCTTTCCTCACCCCAATATCAACACTGGGTCAGGTGTTCCTCTGGAGGGACTGGAATCCAGTCCATGGTCTTTCAGATCCCAACCTGTTCAGTGTTTGTGTTTTGCAGCTTGGACATGCTTTTCTCTTTGCTTTTTTGTTTAGAGTCCGCTAATGAGTGAGTACATCCCCTGCTTATCTTTCTGGCTTTGTGATACCTCACTCAGGAGGATATTCTCCAAATTCAACCATTTGCCTGCAAATTTTAGAACATATTTTTTTTTCTTACTGCTAAGTAGTACTCCATTGTGTAGATGTACCACAAATTGTTAATCCATTCTTCAGTTGAGGGGCAACAACTTTGAGATACCACCTTACACCTGTCAGATTGGCTAAGACAAAAAAAATCTATATTTCATAAAAATGGAAAACCTAGAAGAAATGGACAGCTTTTTGGACAGGTACCATTTACCAAAATTAAATGAAACCCATATCAATTACCTAAACAGATCTAAAACACAGGAAAAGATTTTCACCAACCCCACAAGTAACAGAGGGCTGATCTCTAAAATATATAGAGAACTCAAGAAACTAGAGTCCAAAACCTTGAATTAGCCAATCAAAAAATGGGGTTCAGAACTAAAAAGGGAATTCTCAGCAGAAGAATTGCGAATGGCTGAAAGGCACTAGAAAAAGTGCTCAGCATCTTTAGTCATCAGAAAAGTGCAAATCAAAACAACTTTGAGATATCACCTTACACCTGTCAGATTTGCTAAGATAAAAGACACAGATGACATTCTATGCTAGAGAGGATGCAGAGCAAGGAGAACACTCCTGCATTGATGGTGGGAGTGTAAGCTGGTTCAGCCACTCTGGAAGATGTTTCAGAAAACTGGTAATCAATCTCCACAAAGACTCAGCAATACCACTACTGGGCATATACCCTAAAGATGCACATTATCACTCCAAAGGCATTAGCTCAACTATGTTCATAGCAAAATTATTTATAATAGCAAGAACCTGAAAACAACCTAGATGCCTCTCAACTGAAGAATGAATTAACAAACTATGGTACATTTACACAATGGAGTACTACTCAGCAGTGAAAAAAATGATATCCTAAAATTTGCAGGCAAATGGATGTATTTGGAGAATGTCCTCCTGAGTGAGGTCTCACAAACTCAGAAAGATAAGCAGAGTATGTATTCACTCATTTGTGGACTTTAAACCAAAAAAATCTAAACATGTCAAAGTTGCAAACCACAACCAATGAACATCTTGTGATCTGAGACACCTTGGACTGGCACCTCTAGAGAAACACCTGACTCAGTCTTGATGTGGGGGTGAGGTAAGCACATCTGCCTGAAGTGGATGTGGAACTAAGTCACCTTGGGACCATGAGACCTCCTGCCCTTGCTGGGGAAGACATGAACTGATGGAGAGAAGAATAAGTGCCTGAGATGGGTGAGAGGGGGAAGGGAGCCTAAACAAGGGGATATATGGATAAAAGCTATGACTTTTTTCATAATAAAAAAGTTAAAAATACAAACAAACAAACAAAAATGAAAATAAAGTGCACCAATGAGTGATTACATCCCCTGTTTATCTTTCTGACTTTGTGAGACCTTGCTCAGGAGGATATTCTCCAAATCCATCCATTTGCCTGAAAATTTTAGGGTACCATTTTTTTCTCACTGCTGAGTAGTAAGCCACTGTGTATATGTACCACGGCTTGTTAATCCATTCCTCAGTTGAGGAGCATGTAGGTTGTTTCCAGGTTCTTGCTATTACAAATAATGCTACTAATGAACATAGTTTAGCTGATCCTTTTGGGGTGCAAATGTGCATCTTTAGGGTATATGCCCAGTAGTGGTATTGCTGGATCTTTGGGGAGATTGATTCCCTGCTTTTTGAGAAACCACCATATTTCACATCAGGCATGAGGAGCTGAAGGGCAATCAAGCAGGTATGCAGTGTGTGAATTTTAGATTAGAGATATGAAAGTGATTCTGAATCAATGGTTAGCAATAAAGAAAGTGAATGAAACAAAACTCTAACTCTGAGTAGGAATGATTGTGAAAATTGTGTGGGGAGGCCAGGATCTTGGGCATTTGCCAGACTAGGCCTGCAAAGAGGCTGCATATAAATGCAAGTCCCAAGGTTAGAGTATGGTGTAAGCAAGAAATGTTCCAATGATGTTACCAGGCTGAATCTATGTTCTAATATGTGTCGTGGTTAAGTTTTATTTTTACCTTTGGCATGGGATATAGGACCTGGAAAAGAGCTGGAGGTTGTTTGTGGGAAGAGCAAGCAAATATCCAGTGAACTGAAAAGACTGGGCTGCTACCCAGGATTTGAGAGTGGGCCAAGTCTGAAAGTTCCAAATAATTATTTAGGTTAACATAAACCAATTAGGTTACCATAAACTACCCTAAAAGTTAGCTCATATCAACACTGGACTATCCAGAATAATTTCTTTGAATATAAGTAATAGTTTTATTTTATAAATAACACTTTTCATCACAGAAAAACTACAAGCAGACACAAGGTAGAATAAACTAATAATGGGCATCCCAGCCCTAATTGACTACATCTACATAGCAGACCGTTACAGAAGAGGGAGTGGAAAAATTTTGAGACAAAGTATCACAGAAAACTGCTTTGAAACAATGCCCTCTAGAAATGGCAGAGAGAGAAACCAACACCTATCTTCAAGTACAGTTGATAAGCAGAATAAAGTTTTAAGTACATACTTTAATTTTAGGAAAATGTTCACTCAAAGGGATTTTTTACCAAATGGCATTTTAAAAATTTTCTGTTTCTTTTAAAATGGTGCCCCAATTGTCTTGTTTACCCATTGTTAAAAACATGTTTTTTTTCTTTTTTTTCAAGATATTTTTAACTAAAGGGTCCTATCTTTCTATATTCCCAGTTTTAAATATAAATACTCTTTAGTCAGCAACATTTTTTTTGTACAATGAGATTTTACCCTGCCTAATTTGTGTACTTAGTATAGGAATACCATCGTTTTTTACTTTCCCTATCTCTTAGACTTAGAGATGCTCAATGGCATCATATCATCTACAAGATATGTGAGCAAAGTGGGACTTAACAGAAACAGAATGAGCACCCCAGGCAAACTTCACCCAATATCTCTATAATCACCTGTTTCAGTCTCAGACTCTTGTTAGTACAGATAAATATGCTGTTCTTAACATTTTCCATTATTTTTTTTAGATAGTTGAGAGCTGGTTTTTGAAGAGATAAAGAAGCCATCTGCTGTTCATATCAGTGTGAGTCCACTTTAGATAGATGTGTCTTTCACATAATTACTACTTTGAGGGTAACTAGAGAACATAAAACTGTCTTAGGTTTTTTGCGATTGCTTCTATCTTGCCCTTCTTTAAAAATAGACTCAGCAATTTCCTGCTCGATTTCCTTGTTGGGACCTATTATTAATTACCTTTTTGACATTGCACTGAAAGTCACCTTATCCAGTCACAGGTTCAATCATTAAACCTGTGATTAACTGACACAGTTTTATCACCAAAGAGTGTAATGTTTGGAACCAAAGAACTTTTATCTGGAAAGGTGTTAAGTAGTACGTGTCACTTTGTAGTGTTCATGCTACTAAATTTATAAGGAGTAGGCCTAAGAACTAGCACAATGTGTATCCTTTAAAAATAAGTTTCTATGAATTTTGAGCATTTCCTGATTTGCTTGGTAGGCACTATTTGCTCAAGTAATTAAAATGACAGTTACACAAAGGCTTAAACCGAGGTATAAAAGTCAATTATAAAACTTGACTAGAATTCAACATCTCCATTTTGTGTTTACTTGCTTTTTAGTCTGTCAAGGGGATAATTGAGTAATGCAGTTTACAGCAAATTGTTTTGTATAATTTTTTATTGGGATTATGAATAGTTTTAAAAGGCAGAGTCTTCTAAATCTCAATCTAAAACAACATCAACCAAAATCTAATGACAACCAATACTCATATAACATTCCAAAAGAAGCCATTTTACCTTGATAGCTTTTAGTAATTCATAATTTTATAATACTACCTCTTATTTCCCCATACATATGTAACCTTTTGAAGTTCACTATGGGAGAGCTAAATCTCCTCAATTTCTTTCCCTGAAATGCATGAGTGATAACTGTTAAAGTTATTCAATAAATTGCAATGTATTGCTGTTATAATTGGGTGATAAATTTGCTAGGATTAGATGCCTCAATTTTGCTAGGATTAGATGCCTCAGTCTCAAACATTTTTTTTTTTTTTAATTTTTGAAAGTCCAACCTTCTTTTTTAGCTTGTGTACTAGTGGCAAGTTCTACATTTTTATTATGTTCTTCAAATTGTTGAACTGAACTTAATGTCCCAACATTAGCTTATTAATGTTGTTATCTCTGTTTGTATATGTGTGAAAGCACGTGCGTGCACATTTTTACACGTAATATTTAATCTGAGTACTTTTATATTTTTCCTTTTATTATTATTATTATTATTATTATGAACAAAGAAGTCACACTTTCTAACCTTGCATTTCCTTATTCAAGGTCCCTTCCCCCTCCCACCACATCAGGTCATTCTTTCTTGTCCACAAATCCCCATCCCATCCCTGGGCAGGCTGCAGACAGTCCCATGGTCCCACTGCCCCAATATTGCTTAGTTCAGTCTCCACTCCTGGCAGATGCAGTTTTCTCCCCCCTCCCTCAAGAGTGAGTCGGGTGTTCCTCTAGGGGGAGTGGGACTTTTAATCAACATTTTAATCCAAGTACTCATTCTTTAGCTGTGGAATTTTATTTTTATTTAATATTTCTAATGATTTGACCCTCTGGAACAGTTTCTGCACTTGGAGCAAAAATGTGTTTGATGATGTTTTATATATTTAATAAAACCTAGAATATTAAGAGATCAACCCATAGCCAAACTAGGCAGAAGTAGCACATAACATTAGTCCCCTCACTAGGGAGGCAGAGATCATTCTGGATCTCAGGGACTTCAAGGGGTAACAGAGCAGTGGTAACTCACTTTTTCCCAGCTTGAGGATTCAGAAGATCTTCTGAGTACAAGGCCAAACAGCCAGGCAGTGATGGTACACACCTTTAATCCCAGCACTGGAAAAGACTGGGAATGTGAACTATGCGTTTAATCGCATAACTCCAGAGATAGAAATTCTTCCCTGTTCCTGTGAGTTCAAGGCTAACTACTAAAGAGTAGTAGCTCACGCCTTTAATCTTAACCTGGATGGGATACAGCTAGTCAAGGAAGGTATTTAAGGCAGGCAGGAAGACAGATGAGGCTTTAGAAGTGACCAGGAATGAGGCTGAGGAAGCTGAAAGATAGCTGGGTGAGATTTGACTGTGGTGTTTCTCTCTGATATTTCAGCTTTTCCCTGATATCTGGCTCTGAGTTACTTTAATACATTTAGAATTGTGCTATAAATGTGTGTGTGTGTGTGTGTGTGTGTGTGTGTATGTGTGTGTATTGCTTTTATCAACTCACTTTTCTGAAAATACTAGCAACCAAATGCATTTTGCTTCTTTGTCTACTGACGTATCTCCACTATCTAAAATCTTACAAGGCATGGGATCAGCAAGGTGGCTCAGAGGTGACAGCACTTGTTGCCAAGCCTCATTACCTGAAATCTAGCTCTGGGAATCATGGGTTGGAAGGAGACAACCAACTCACAAAAGTTTGTCCTCTGGCTTTCTTGTGGCTGTCATGGCAAGCACACATCCCTCCTCAAATTACTAAATATTTAAAGACAAGTGAACGTTGTGACAACTATTTAAATATTTGATGAATAAATAAATGATCAAAGAGATAAATTTTGGCACTTTTTTCAAAAGAAAGTAAATATTTTAAAATCTAAGAACAATTTTTATGAGAGGCTGATTTGTCAGCCTCTGAGGTTTAGGGGCACTAATTATAATGGGAGACCACTGAGTCTTGTTTTTGATCATTCAAACATTAGCATATGAGTACTTTCAAGGGGCTCGTTCCTCCCCAAAAGGCCAACTATCTCTAGCTTGGTGAAGGGTTAAAATCAACAACTAAATGAAGAAATGGATGCTACTAATGGGATGCCTTCTTTTGTGTTAAACTTCACAGAGATAACTGAACCTTGCTGTACTATGTAGAATACCATATCCCTAGATCTAGAGTCTAGATCTTGAAATCTTTTCCTTGTGGGTAAGTATCTCTGAAACTTAAATTATAATGTGCAAGGCTATAGTTCTTCTATGGGTAGAGGATTTAACAGTTTAACCTGTTCGAAGAGTTACTTTCAACTCGAACTTAATGTGCATCAATTTGCCATGTTCAATACATTTAAGTGTCAGATAGATTGTGTGTATACATTTTATGCATTCTATAAGATATACTTAAACTAACAACATTACTTAGATTGAATTTCAACTTATTTGTTTGTCATCTGTTTTTCTGATAACTATGCCAGAGAATCTCATTATCTTCAATTCTAATATTCTGATATTCATCTAATCCAACTTCTTGAATTTAGCATTTGCTTCCTGGAAAAGTCATTGCAGGAATTTTGTTTTCTAACACAATGTTGGTACATTTTACATGCTTTTATTTTATCCCCATCTCTCTGTGTTGCAAACTATTATTTTCTGTATGCCATTTTGTTTCCTTTTTGGCTTCTTACTGGAATTTGGGAGAGAATTCAAAATAAATAAATGATTTTATAGAACAAAACCAGCTAAAACGCTCCATAATGATTTTAAAAACATGCATCATTACACTCCCACAACTATAGCCTCCTCTAAAGCCTCCTGTTCCACAGCTGATTGATAACTAACAGCCAATGTAGAGCCAACTAAGAGCCAACTAAGACCAACTCCTGCGACAACTGGAGACACATAGTTCCTTGGCCTATAGCCAACTAAAATCTGAATAAGAGCAGCCCTTGCATTTACTGGAGACACACAGCTCTGGGTCCACAACTGATTAAAAGCCTAACAAAAGCTAACTTGGAGTGAACCGAGGAAGCCATGGGCAGATGCCAGTACAAGAATACATATAACAATATAAGAAACAACAAAACACCACTAGAAAAAGCTAATGGTTCTATAACACTAAGTTGTGAGCATAACAATGAAGAGAAAGCAGAAATAAACAACCTTAAAAACAAGTTTATGAAGATAATAGAAGCATATAAAAAATCCCTTAAAGAAATAAAAGAAAATACAAACAAAAAATTGGAAGAAATGAACAAATCACTGAACAAAAATGAAAAAAAGAAACAAGAAAAAGAAAACAAACAGGTAAAAGAAACATTTCAGAAATTAAAAATTGAAATAGAAGCAATAAAGAAGGCCTAAAACAAGGCAAAGTTGAAAATAAAAATCCTGAAAAACCAAACCAGAACTACAGATGCAACATAACCAAGAGAATGCAAGAGATGGAAGAGAGAATCTCTGGAGTGGAAGATTCAATAGTGGAAATAGATACATTAGTTTAAAAAAAACCCCTAAAACCAAAAAAGTCATATCCAGGAAATCTGGGACACTATGAAAAGACCAAACCTGAGAAAAATTGGAATAGAAGAAAGAGAATGCTAATTCAAAGGCACAGAAAATATATTTAACAAAATCACAAAATCCTCCAAACACTAAATAACCCAATTTAAAAAATGGGTTCAAAACTAAAAATGGAATATTCAATAAAAGAACTACAAATGGCTGAAAGTCACTTAAAAATTTGCTCAACATCTTTAGCTATCAGAGAAATGCAAATCAAAACATCTTTGAGATACCACCTTACACCTGTCAGAATGGCTAAAATCAAAACCACAAATGACAGTCTATGCTGGAGAGATTGTGAAGCAAAGGGAACACTGCTCCTTTGTTGGTGGGAGTGTAAAATTGTACAGCCACTCTGGAATGTAGTATGGTGGTGGTTCCTCAGAAAACTGGGAATCACTCTCCCCAAGGATCCAGTGATACCATTATTGGACATATACCCAAAGGATGCACATTCATACCTTAAGGACATTAGCTGAACTATGTTCTTATCAGCATTATTCTCATACTAGCAAAAACCTGGAAACAATCTAGATGCTCCTCAACTGCGGAATGAATCAGCAAACTGTGGTATATCTACATAATGCTTTACTACTCAGAAGTAAGAAAAAAATTGACATCCTATAATCTGTAGGCAAATGGAAGGATTTGGAGAATATCCTTCTGAGTGAGGTATCACAAGCCCCGAAAGATAAGCATGGAATGTACTCACTCATTAGTGGACATTAGACAAAAAGCAAAGAATACTCAAGCTGCAAAACATAACCTCTGAACAGCTTGAGACCAGAAGGAAATTAAGAGAATCATCAAGAGTTTCCCTTAGGAAGAAAAAATAGAGAAGATCTCCTTAGCAAATTGAGGGAATAATGGGTTGCAACTAAGAAGAGATGGAAACAAAATATAAGATAAGGAGATGGATGAGTGAGAGGATCAAAAAAGAGGGAGAAAAAGAGATGGATATCTTAACAGAGGAAGCCAGAGTGGGTTTAAAAAGAGACCAGGCACTAGGAAAACCTCCAAGATCTCACAAGATAACCCTGGCTACATCTCCTAGCAATAGGGGAGGGGTTACCTAGACAGGACTTCCCCTATAATCAAATGAATAAGCACTCTAAATATCATCATAGAACTTACATCCAACAGTGAATAGAGGTAGAAGCAGAGATCTGTGGCTGGGCACTGAGCCAAACTTCTGATCCAGCTGAGAGTTGGGGATACAGTCGGTATGAGCAAGGGGATAGGGATTATGAGGATAATTCCCATAGTTATAGCTGTCTGGAGCTCTGGGGAGCTCACCTAATCAAGAACAACCACTGTGGAACCATATGGAAAAGTAGCTAGGTCCTCCAAGGGTAGGCAACTATTGATAGGCATGGGAAGTATATGGAGCCTTGAGGGGTAGGACCAAACTATCTTGCTGTGCATGGGCTGGAACCTCGAAACCTATTCCCTTCAGAAAAACACCTATTCTAGTCTTGATATTGAAATGTGAAAATGGGACTTGCCTGGAGTGAATGTGCCATGCTGAGCTGACCTACCTTGGTACTTGTTGCCTTTTGAAGGAAAGGGATGGGGAGACAAAGAGGGGGGTGAAGGCTGATAGGGATTGGGAGGAGGGAAGGGAGGAGTAGTAGTGGGATATATAAATCAAAAGAGTTTATTTTATAAATAATAATAAATAAATAAATAAAATAGAAAACACACACAAAAAAAAAGAAAAGAAAAGAAAAAGAATTTGGAATCTGCCTGGGTTGCTTAGAAAGTTCAAGACACCAAGATCCAGCCATACCATTCTTGGCTATATACTCAAAGGATGCTCAATCATGCCCCAAAGTATTTGCTAAACTATATTCATCACAGCTCTATTTGTAATAGCCAAAACCTAGAAACAATCTAGATGTCCCTAAAAGAAAGAATGAACTAAGAAAATGTGGTACATTTATTTAATGCAGCACTATTATAGGATGTTAAAAACAAAGACATCATGAAATTATCAGAAAATGTATGAAAATAGACAAAATCATCCTGAGTGAGTTAACAGAGACCTAGAAAGGCAAACATAGTATGCACTCATAAGTGGATATGAGCTGTCGTGGATAACCATGTTATAATCTACAGATTCAGAGAGGTTGAAGTGGGGAGGAACACATGGCTATCCTTGAAAAGGAGAAAGAGAAAGGATTTCATAGATAGACTGAGGTTGGGTTGAGATGAAAACATAAGGTATTAGTTTTAGGGGGGTTGTAGGAAATGAGTACATAAAGAGATGACCACAAAATGGGTGGGCATTGTTGAGTGAGATAGAAACCTGATGCAAAGGAAATTTCCACCAATCTATGTGGATGACCCCAGCTAAGCAATAGGGGCTATATAGATGGAACTGGCCCTCTTCTGTGATCAGGCAAGACTTGTAGTGGAGGGATTGAGTAACTAACCTAATATACTCTGTTCTGCCTATAGGTTGTGCTGGGTAAGGATGGCATAGTGATTATGGGAGTAGCCAATCATTGGCTGTTCCAGCCTCAACCACATGCCATGAGAATTAGTTCAGCACTGACATTGTTTGCAGTGACAGGATCCAGAAGCTGGATGGTCCACTGGGACATAGGAGAGAACCAAATACAATAAGATTAAAAACTTAAAAACTAAATGCAATGAGGACTATTCTATATTCTATTATACTCAGAGACTGTTAACTATCCCAATTGTCAACAAAGAGGTTTTTTCCAACAACTGATGGAAACACAGGCAGAGACCCAAAGCTAAACTTTAGGTTAAGCTCAAAGAATTCCACAGGAGAGAGAAAAAATTATAGGAGCCAGAGGGTTCAAGGACATCACAAGAAAACCCACAGAATCAACTTCTCTGGGTTCATAGGAGCTCAGAGAGAAGGAACTGACAGCAAGGGAGTTTGCTTGGTACTGACCAAGACCCTCTAAATAAATAGGACAGTTCTATAGCTTGGTCTTTTTGTGGGACTTCTTGTGTTACTCCTAACAGTGGGAACAGGGTTTGCCTTTGAAATTTTTGCTGTCTTTTAAAGTCCTATTTCTTATCTTAGATTATCTTGCCCAGGCTTAGGACAAGGAGAGGTGCTTAGTCTTACTGCAACATGATATGCCATGTTTTGTTGATATCCAGAGAGGCCTGTTCATTTCTGAGTAGAAATGGATGACGAGAGTGGGGTCAGGCAGAGGGAAGATGGAGAAGGGGCTAGGAAAAGAGGAGAAAGGGAAATCTGTAGTTGGGCTATTAAATAAATAAATAAATAAATAAATTTCTGTTTACAAAGAAAAACCCTTTCTAAAAGAATGCAGACAAATGAGAAATACAAACAAAAAACCCAACAAAAATGTAATAGCTCAAGAAAAAAAATCTATTATCACGTAGTATTAAAATACTTGAGATTATTAAATATTTAACATAACAAATAAGATAAATGCATATTTGAAAATTAAATTATAGGACATAAGATAGTTGTGGTGAGAATAGTTTTTTTCATACAAATGAAAATGTAATCAGTCATTTTAAAACTGAACAATAAATTTAGGACTGCCAAGGATATCTTTAATGATGGAAATGGCTTTTTGTATTTGCATCTAGTAAAAAACAAGTATACATGAACATTTTCTGTACATTAAAAAGGAAGATTGTTTTATTTGCTTCAAAGAGGCATTATAGTACATATCAGAAAATAATAATGAGAAAAGTTGACATAGTAAGGAATTGAGCATTTATCGAGACAGAAGTGAAGGCAGCAAGCAGGAAATTGAATTTTGTTTTGTGATAGCATGCAGTTTACCTTGTACCACTGTAACAAATATCACAATATATGTATTATGACATCTTATCTTTCATTTATTTTTGTTGCTAAATTCGAAGAACTAGAATGGTCCCTTATTTTATTGAAATATAATTCACTATTAACCATGTTAAGTTTGTTTTTTTAAGGATGTGTTTCTCCCAAGAGAAAATATTAGCTTTTAGTTGTCAGTTAAAATAGAAAATAAATATCCCCATCATCACTCAATTCTAATTCCAGAAAGACTTTGAATTGCATGACATCAAGCATCCTGCAGGTACTGTTTGCTAAGAAGCCAGCTGTTCTCTGCTACAGGCTAGATACAACATTTTAATTTATAATTTTTCTTGGTTTGTTTATAAAGAATGAATGAGAGAGAAAGAGGGACATTATAACTATAGCCCCTTTAACCAATTCCATAATACACTCATAATTTATATAATATTTATAAACTTACACAGCTAAGTCAAGCTATTTCCTTTAAAATTCAGTTAAACTTCTATGTTAATATTGTCTGCTCAGTAAAACCATGCTGATTGTTCTACTGTTCTGTTCCACCCTCCTATGAGAGTGGGAAAATGCAGAGCACTATCACCACAATATTAAGGTATGTCACACAAAATAATTCTAAAACATGGCAAAGTCCCCGTCTAAAGGTAAAAGCATTGATTCTTGTGCGAATATTCGTGGGTTTTTCCAGGTATATGTGTATGGGTGTGTTGTGCATGTGTATACACACTCATTTGTGTACAAATGTGTATGAAGGTAGACACGTGTGTGAAGACATGCAGAGTTCAAAGGTCAATATTGTGTGTCTTTCTCAGTATCCTTCCATCTTCTTTTTTGGAATAGGACGTGTCTTGGAGCATTAACTCATTGACTTGGCTGGGTTAAATGGCCACTGAGCTCCAGGGATCCTCTTGTCTTTATTCATTTTCTTCCCAGACATAGGGTCATAGATGAATACCTCTGTTTCTAGATGGAATCAGGATTAAGGATATCATGCTTTTTGGAAAGCTCTTTATCCACTCAACTATCTTCCTAGCTCAATATCTGTTTTATTTTCCATTGATTTACTTTATATATTTGAGGGTGTATGCATGCATGTGTGCACATGTCAATGTGGATTCTTGTAGGTCAGAGATCAGTAAGGATATTTTGGTGCTTTTCTTTAAACTTTTCAAATTCAGCTTTATCTTTCTACCATGTGTTTTCTAGGGTCCTCAGGCTTGGCAGCAAGGTATATTACCAAATGAACTATCTTGCCAGCACAATATTTTAAATAATAGTGTATTTGTAGAGTTTCTAAAACACACAAAAGTCTAAATCAGTTGGTAATTAGTATGATGATTTGTTACCATCATATAAAGCTTGTGCAATACAAACACAATAATAATTTTAATATGATTTTGCTGATTGGAAAAGAAAAAATAATTGTAGGTAAATCTATATCTCAGGTTGCAATAGATAAATGATGGAAAGGGGTTTTAAGAATTATTTGAAATATGCACTTCTCTACTATAATACTTTCTGTTACATGTAGAATACTACTTTATTGACCAATCACTTATCAAGAATTTAAAGGGCTAAAGGATATCCGAGAAGACCTCAAACTGAGAAGACCACAAACCTCCCAAAGATTGTTTAGGTAAAAATAAATCTAAAAAGATTGTAAGGATTTTAAATGAACACTGGCACAAGGACATACTAGAAAGCATATTGCTATTGAGCTGTCAAAAGTGAAAGACTGGGATCTCTTTGTCAACAGAGTAAAGAATGATCATAGAGTAGGAACATCCCTATAAATTAACAGCCAAACTCAGAACTTTTAACAGAAGCCTCTAGTTCAGAAGGGAATAGAAAGAAATTTCTAAAGTGTAAAATGAAAAGCAGCTGATATTCAACTACTCTGTTTAAGTAATTCTGACCTATATAAATGTAGACAACATGTGAACTTTAATTAAAATGAATCTTCACAATTTCCTTACCATTATGCTCATCCTATAGAAGTATTTATTTAGTTACAATGGATGGATACAAAGTATTAACATGAAAATATGAAGTTATAAATTGTGGTAATATGTTATGTATTTAAGAAAATCAGTATGGAATATCAAAGATGAGATCCACCAACAGTGAAGCCAGACAGATGTAGCACACACCATTAGTCCCATCACTTGGGAGGCAGAGACTGTTCTAGATCTGAGAAAGTTCAAGCAATAAAAGAGTAGTGGCAATTTACACTTTTAATCCCAGCATGAGGATCCAGAGGATACTGTGAGTACAAGGCCAAACAGCCAGGCAGTGATGGCACACACCTCTATTCTCAGCACCAGAAAAGAGTGAAAGTGGTGATTTATGCTCCAGGTGTGGTGACCTATGCCTTTAATCCCAAAACTCCAGAGACAAAGATCTTTCTGTGTTTCTGTGAGTTCAAGGCTAACTACCAAATAGCAGTAGCTCACACCTTTAATCTTATCCTGAATGGACTACAACTGGGTGAAGAAGGTATTTAAGGCAGGCTTAAGAAGATTTATGATGCTTTAGAAGCAACCAGGAGCAAGGTTGATGAAGCTGGAAGATAGCTGGGTGAGACTTGACTGTATTGTTTCTCTCTTTGATATTTCAGCCTTTTCCCAATGTCTTGCTCTGAGTTTCTTTTAATACAACTAGAATTTATACATAATACTTGGTGTCCAACTTTGAGGCATGAATTCCCAAAAGGAAACTGCTTGCTGGCCAGAGCAACATGTGGTCAGATGAGAAATTAATTACCAGCTAGCTAGGCTTTCTGTTCTGAATTAGCTTACAGTCTTAGGCAGAGTGGTCATATGTTTTCCATTTCACTTTCATCTGGTTAAGTTTTTCAGACAGTTGTCTTTCTATCCTGGTGGGTCACAGGTAACTTTCTCTTTTCAGACCCCTACTTGGGCTGCTATCACATTAAGTATTTGTATACTTCACAGTCATTTGACCCATCACTGACAACTAGATTGGTGAGTACATAGCATTTTTTTTTTGGTAGGGGGAAATTATTTAAGGCAATGGAGGATGCTTTGTCTTTTTGTGATCTTTTTCTAGATGATTTGATATTGGTATTGGTACCAGTAAAGGAAAAGATAAATAAAGTAGAAAAGACTATACTCAAAATACATATCATATTGTTTATTATGAATATTATTTGTTTGATTACTTCTGTTTTATTATTTAAAAATCAATTAATATAAATACCAAGAAAAAGTCTTAGAAAAGCTTATTAAGAGAGAACACAAAGATATTCAAATCCAAACAGATGAATGCAAAGAAGCAATCTCAGCAATGTCATCTAAGATTGCACAAAAACAGCCTAAGGTTATCAGACAGCCAACATTAATATAGCCAGTAACATTAAAGAAATTGCAAAATGATAAAAATAATACAGAAGTTAGTCGAGCTCCTGTACAAATGTTAGAATTAAGAAGAGTCAAAGAAATAATTGTAACATATGGGATGCACTCAGCATTTATAAAAAAAATTGTAAATTCCTGGTCCTCATGTAACTGAATCATCCCTAAGAACTGGTCAGATATGGTTACTGCTGTTTTAGAGGCTGGACCACTTTTACATTGGAAAACATAAGAGAAGGAGGATGCTAAAATAATAGAACAAAGAAGCAGAGCCAAAGGCGTAGAAGTCTCCCAAGACCAACTTCTTGGGGAAGGGGATTATAGTGATATTGAAAGACAATCCTTTTACAATGGATATATTATGGATTTATGCTGCAGGGTAGCACTAAATGCTTGAGATTGGAATAATGAAATAGGAAGGAAAACTGAATCGTTTACAAAAGTAATTCAAAACTGAAAATAAATAAATTTTTAAAGAATTTTGCAGAGAATGTTTGCAGCAATAAACAGAATGGTTCCAGATTCAGAAGCTAGGTGAAAAATAATTGAATTTCTCCTTTTGTGAATGTGAATACACAATGTAAAATTATTAATAAGACCATTAAAAGCAAGGTCAGCATCCTTGGAGGATTGGATTCATTAGCCAATCTAGAGCCTTATGATGGTAATGATAACTGGGTAGGTGAGGTTATTTTTAGAGGTATAGGAAAAAGTAAAAATGTTAAATGTTAAAATTGTGAAAGGTAAGGTCACATTAAAAAAATGTAATCAAGGCATTCCCAGAAACAGTGTCTTTGTTAGGAATAACCTCAAAAGAACACCCATTCCTTCTGGTATATGCAGGACGTAAGAAAAAGGTTGACATTGGACAAATGAATGCAGGTCAACAAGGGACAGACAAGGTAACATTCTACCATCAGGGAATGCCCCAAGGGGGCTTTCAAAAGCCCCTGTATCCAATCCAGTTCAATCTTATCCTGCCATCATGTAAGAAACAAGAACATGTTCCCAACATGATGTTCCTAAACAACTAAAAAAAAAATAAACCCTGCTTTTGAAAGACTTGCTACACTGAATGATAGAAAATCTATAGAAAGGGAAAAAAATCTCAAGAAAAAATAAATATTTTGATAAAATTCTATTAATGAACTAAGGCCAAAGTTAGAAGTACAAATAAATGATGTCATTATTGAAGTTTATTGGACACAGAGGCAGATGTATCAATAATTTCACCACAGTCATGGCATCCAAGTTGTCCCCTTCAGGAGGTAAATGTTTAGTTTTTGGGGTTTGGGACATTATCCAAGGTAAAACAGTGCAAAATGGCTTGAGTGTATAGGACAGAGAGAAATATTAAAGTCATATATTGCTAACATTACTATAAATTTATGGGGACAAGACTTACTACAACAATGGAACACAGACATTACCATTTCTTCAAATACAGAAATAAACCATAACTACCACATATTTTCACAAGAAGTATTAAAAGGTATTATAATAAACAGTCACAAAACATTTAGGTTGTACAAAAATGAAGCACAACAGCTGCTGATATTTCAAGACATCCATAGCCCTACCCTTAAAATGGCTAACAGATAAGCCTATATGAATTCATCAATGATATTTAACAAATGAGAAACTGTAGGCCTTAGAGCAGCTAGTACAGGTGCAGTTACATTCTCAGCATATAGAAGAATTAATCAGCCCTTGAAATTCTCCAGTATTTGTTATTAAAAAAAAATCCAGAAAGTTGAGAATGGTAAGAGATTTAAGGGTGATGAACAAGATGATCCAGCCAATGAGATCTTTACAGCCTGGATTATCAGAGGACAGAGCCATCTCTCCAAACTTTTTTGTTTTGAGACAGAATTTTCTGTGTGACAGTCCTGGCTGTCTTGTAACTTGCTTTGTAGACCAAGCTGGCCTAGAACTAACAGAGATTCTCCTGCCACTACCTTGCAAGTGCTGGGACTAATACCATGCACCACCTCTACAGTCTGGAATTTCTTTGCCTTCTCTGTTACTAAAGAATGGCATATTATAGTTATTGATTTAAAAGATTGTTTCTTTACAGTAACTGTACAAGAACAAGACAAAGAAAAACTGATCTTTAGAGTGAACACATAATAATTCTTGGCCTGTAAAGAAATATCAGTGGAGGGTCCTCCCTCAAAAAATGCTGAATAGCCCCACTCTGTGCCAATATTTTGCACAAAAACCAGTAGAACAAATACATAACAAATTTTCACAATCTATAATTTATCATTACATGGATGACATCTTGTTGGATGATTTGAATATTAATATCTTAGAAATAATGCTTGAAAAAAGTCAAAAAATTGCCTGTTTGGAGATTACTAATAGCCCTTAAAAATACAAAGGGAAGATTCCATTAATTATTTAGGTTACAAAATAGGCCAACAAAAGATTTGACCTGAAAAGGTAAAAATCAGAAGAGATAGATTGAAGACACATAATTATTTTCAAAGATTCTAGAAGACATTGCTAATTTGTGACCTACTCTTGGAATAAAAAGTGATGTAGATAATTTATTTAAAACCTTAGATGGTGACAAAGACTTAAATAGTCTGAGAGAATTGTTACCTGAAGCTGAGAGAGAATAGGCTTTGATGGAGAAGATTCACATGTGGATCTTGTGGATCTAGACCTTAATTGCATCCTAGTTATTTTGCCCTCTAAACATTATCCTACAGGAATTTTAATGTAAAGGGAAAATGTTATATTGGAATGAATAGTTCTACCATATAAACTGAGTAAAAATTTAAAGACATGTGAAAAAATTTTCTGAATTGATTTTTAAAGGAAAATCATCAATTTTCAGAAATGGACCCAGCTGAAATTGTTGTACCTTTACCTAATGAAGAAATTGACCAATTATGGGTAGAAAGTGAATTTTGGCAAAGAGTCTGTAGTAATGTTTTGAATAATTACAACAAATATTCTCAAAGCAAAAGAACTGATTTTTTTTTTAAAGTGGATTATTCCTCATGTTGTACAAGACAAACCAATTTCTGGAGCCCCTACATTTTATACCAATGCAATCAAATCAGAAACGATGGGTTACAAGTAAGAAAAATAAAAGTAAAGTAGCTCAAAGCCCTTATAATTCTGTTCAAAAGTCAGAATTATATGCTATTGTGATGGTATTAATGGATTTTAGTAAACCTCTTAACATAGTCACTGACTTTCACTATGCAGAAAGAATTGTTTTACCCATTGAAACTGCTGATTTTATTAATAATGTATCAGAATTAACTTCATTATTTATTCTGTTACAAGAAATTTTCAGGACTAGGAATCATCTCTTCTTTATAACACACATTCAATCCCATACAAGTCTGCCTGGAACTTTAGGACAAGGTAATGATAAAATTGATAAATTATCAATAGGAAATATGCTAAAGGCCTCAGAGTTTCAAAAAAAACTACATGTCAATAGCAAAGGATTAAAAAAAGATTTCTCTATCACTTTGTAACAAGTCAAAAATTGTAAAAAGATGTCCCACCTCCTATAAACAAATTCTATTGCTGTGGTGATATGTTACATATTTAATAAATCCTGAAATATTCAAGAGATTATATATGCAGTCAAAATCTAGGCAGACAGTTTAGGAATTTCTTAATCCTCGAATACAAGAACAAACAGCTGGGATTCAATAGCACACATCTTTAATCCCAGCACAGGGAAAGCAGGGAGTAATGGCCTTCACCCTTAATCCCATAACTGCAGAGATAGAACTTGCTCTGTTTCTGTGAGTTCAAGGCTAGCTAAGGAATAGAGTAGCTCACACTTTTAATCCTAACCTAGATGGGGGATACAGCAGACTAGAAGGGTAGTTAAGGCCTCTTAGGAATCCAGCAAGGTCTAAGTGACAAGCAGAAGCAACCAGGTGCAAGGCTGAGGAAGTTGCAAATAGCTGGGCGTTGACTGTGGTGTTTCCTCTCTCTGATACTTCAGCCTTTCCCTGATATTTGGCTCTGAGTCTTCTCTTCATACAATTCAAATTCCTGCTAAACTCAGTGTCCAACTTTGCAGCAGGAATTTCCCAACCCCCCATACCTCACCCCCCCCCTGCAAAAAGTCACTTACTGGCCAGAACAACATATAACCAGAGGAGCAATTACTGGCTTGTTAGGCTGTTCTGAGTTAGCCTCCAGCTTTAGGCAGGCCCAACCACCCATGTTTTCTTTTCACTTTTATCTGGGTAAGTTTTACAGATAGTGGTTTCTTTCTTCTGGTGGGTTGTGGATTTCTTCTCTTTCTGGACCCCTCTTTGGGCTGCTATCACACTAGGTAGATGTCTCACTTTACAGCCATTTGAATTGTCACTGACAACTAGATTGGTGAGTACAACAAAATTTTTTTAAAGGGGGGGATTTGTTTAAGGCAATGGAGGGTGCTTGGTCTTACTGTGATCTTTCTCTAGACAATTTGACATTGGAAACATTAAGGGAATGATAAATCCTGAGATTAGTATCACCTTGTTCATTATGAATAATTTTTGTTTGACTTCTGTTTTATCATTGAAGAACTCAATTAATGTGATTGCTAGGAAAAAAGTCTTTAAAATTCTGTTAAGAAGAAACAAGGATATTCCAACATAACCAGAGCAGTATAAAGATTATAACTCAGCAATATCATCTAAGGCTATAGAAAAACAGCCTAAGGTTATCAGATAGTCAACACTAATATACCCAGTAACCTTTAAAGTATCACAAAAGGATAAAGATATTACTGAAGTTAATTGGTCTCCGGTACAAATGCTTGAACTAAAAAGAGATAAAGATGTGACTATGACATATTAGAGTTAGGGTTAGGGTTAGGGTTAGACATTTACAATGGAAAACATGGTGGAAAAAGGAAACTAAAATAATAGAACAAAGAAGCAGAGCCAGGGGCATAGAAGTCTCCCAAGACCAACTTTTTGAGAAAGGAGATTGTTCTGATATTGAAAGGTAATCCTTATACAATGAATACACACTTGATTTATGCTGCATGGCAGCACTAAATGCTTGGAATTGGATAGAAGAAATAAGAATGAAAACTGAATTCTTCAAAAAATAATTCAAAGCCCAAAGGAAACTTACCGACTTTTTGCAAAATTACCTGCAGCCATAAATAGGATGGTACTGGATTTGAAAGCAAGGTGAGTAATAATCAAATCGCTGGCATTTGAGAATGCTAATACACAATGTAAAAAAATAATTAGACTGTTAAAAGCAAGGTCAGCAGGCTTAGAAGATTGGATTCATAAAACAATTAATGCAGATTCTTATGAAGGTGATGATAATTGGATAGGAGAGATCACTTCTAGAGGTATAAGAGAGAGGCAGAATGTTAAATTCTATACTTATGGAAAGCAAGGTCATATACAAAAAAAATTGTAATCAAGATGCTCCCAGAAACAGTGCCTTTGTTAGGAATAATCCCAAGAGAACACCCCTCCTTCCTTGAGTATGCAGGAGGTGTAGAAAAAGCAGTTGGACTAGTGAATGTTGGTCAACAAGGAACAGCCAAGGTAACTTTTTGCCTTCAGGAAACACTGTGAAGGAGCATTTGAAAGCCTCCAAAGACAATATATCAAATCCAGTTCAGGCTTTTCCTGTCATGTCAGAAGAAACCCCTTCCCAGTGTGACCAAAAAACATATTGCCTATTATAAAATACCTGTTGCTCTCTATAATAGAAAACCTATAAAAGAGAGAAAAGAACCAGGAGAAACTACAAATCAAAACTGATAAAGATTAGAAAGGAAACCTCCCCAAAGTGAGGTTTGGGGCAAGGTTTTGCTTTTGTGTCCACAGGTAAAGTTATGGATACCATCAAAATTAATAAACACACGATTTGCACTGGAGAAACTTTATGAAAATAAGAATTGATGGCTCATCTACCCATACCACATTTTTTTAACATGTAAGAAAAAACAAAGCGTTGAGGCAGGTTTTTGTTTTTGTCTTTACAGAAAACCAGAAATACCCATCTTCAAGAAGTTAAAAAAACATGGACATCTAATCATCTACAAAAGAAGGGAGGCTATCCAGAAAAATTCATAAGTAAAAGAATATCAGATCTATTGGTACCAATATAGTCTATGTAGTAAAACCTTTCTTTTTAACCTCTATTTTTACTTACAAGAAATCTCAGTTAAATTATAAATTAAAGCTGGCTTTGGAGTTGGAGTATGGCTCTCTTCTTCTCTAAACCCAAGTAGAATAACTAAAATGAAGGGGCAGTTCTCTTGTTATTAATCCTATTCTGAATAAATACATATGTAGTTAGCTCCCTGAATATTGTGTTGGGTTTTAGTCTCTTATCAGCTTTCTGAAGTGATCCATTACAATTCCTAATTGTGAACTAGAAATATCCAAAAGAAATATGGCCATCCACAATGATGATTATACCAGGCTGACAAACACCAACCAAAGATCAGATTTTGACTACTTACTGCTTAGAACAATTTTGAGGTTGCTAGCTGAGATGAACCAGCTTCACAGACTACTCTATCCAGGACTTGAGACAAGCTGTGCACTTCCTTGTTATGCAGAGACTGGATAACAAATGATACAGCTACATATTTCAGAACTTGACAATTAATAACACTTTTCTTTTCAGGATCCCCTAAAGATGCTCTTGCCCAACAGAAAGAAGGAAGTAAATTTAAGAACATGGCATTCACATTCCCAGGAGGTTGCGTAGGTAATTTTTGTTTTTGGTCTTTCAATGGGTTATGGATGATTGTCATTGTTTAGGATAATTGGTTAATAATTGTTATTTTTATGGTTAGAAAAAAGCTAAACAAGAGGGTTTTGACTTAGGTTTTTTTTTTTTTTAAAGGAATACAGACAGGATAGGATATAAAGTTAAATTATTAAATCTACTTTTTAAAAAAGAAATTACTAGCTTTAAATTTTTACATTGGATTTTAATTTTATATATGGCATACAAATTTTGTATATTGATATAAGGTTGAGATCAATTTTGTCTCTGTAAATAGATCCCTATTTGTTCAAGGTAGTATACTTATACAGTTCATCTAGCAATATAATACAAATTGCTAGTCCTGAAAAGTTATTATTACCAACTAATTATGATATAAAGAAGTATAATTTAGTAGTTAGACATTACAATTAAACTTATAGTCATATTAGACATGCTTTTAAATCAGATATATTTTAGGTGAACAGCTCTTCTTCAAACACTTCAGAGATCCATAGAATATGACATTCAAGATATTTTAAAAGCATAGGTTATTATTTTATGACAATGGGAAATCTGTTCCTGGAAGCATTAGAGAAGATTATGGATATCCAAGAAACTCTTCTATATGAGTTAACCCTCTTTGTGACAAAAGTTAGGCACTGGGCAAGAAAGTACTCTTGCGTTGATTGTTGACAATATGATATTCAAAATGGATGAGCAGGAGATGAGACGGTAGCAGACACGGAGGAAAGAAGCTGAAATGCTGCTCTGAGAAAAGGTATTGATCTGTATGGCTGAATAAAATCAGTTGAATTCAGACGAAGGAGGAAGGAGTTGCAAGTCGCATGCTGGGGCACTAGGTCAATCAGCAAAAAATTAAGATAAGCATCTGTGTGTCTCTGTGGAACTGCCAGATTGTTGGTCAAACTTCTGAGTTAGACCAGAAAGTTTCTGTCGGAAACCTGTACAACAGTCAAACAGCCAGGCAGTGATAGTACACACCTTTAATCCCAGCCCAGAAAATGATTTTCGAGTGGTGACCTATGCCCAGGGTTTGGTAACCTATGTCTTTAACCCCATAACTTTAGAGACAGAGCTCTTTCTGTGTTTCTGTGAGTTCAAGGCTAACTACCAAATAGCAGGCTCACACTTTTAATTTTAACCTTGATGGAATACAGCTGGGTGAAAAAGATATTTAAGGCAGAAATAGGAAGACAGATCTGGCATTAGAATTGACCAGGAGCCAGGCTGAGGAAGCTGGAAAATAGCTGAATAAGGTTTGACTGTGGTGCTTTTTTCTTTGATATTTTAGCCTTCCCCAATGTCTGGCTCTGAGGGGTTTTTTTTTTTTTTAATACAACCACAATTTGTATAACAGTAAAGGTGAATATAGTCAGCTCCAGAGTGTCCTAATACTGTCTGGATATGAGTATATTACTATCAATACTGGTATAACATTTAAAGACAAAATAAGTATATATAAGATGGTTTGCATAAAAAGGATACATCTGAAGCAACTCTAAAAGGGAGGTTTATAGCAATAAATGTCTATGATAAGAGAAAAAGAAGGATCTCTGATAATCTGATTTTACCACTCAAGAAGTTTCATAAAAGAAACAGGAAACAAACAGAAGCTAGTGGGAAAGATTTTAGAACAAATATTTGAGACATTTCTGCTTAAAATTAGTTTTAGGAAATGATGAAATTCATACACAAGTTAATACACTGACAAATGAAAGAGAAATCATTGTAATAGTTAAATACAAATTAACTCTAATAATTCATAAAAATATTTGTCAGCAAAGCAGACATACAAGAAGTAAAATTAGTAGAAATATACCATCTATTAAAATCAGAAATCCTGAAAAGCAAAATGATACACATGAAATGGAAGCTATAATAAATAATGTCTTCCTAAGAGCATCAATAACCAACCAGGAGCACAGGTAGACACTAGCAAGTATCTCAAAAGTAGTTGAAACCATTTAAACTATTTAAAAAACACTGAAGTGGGAGTATTTTCAAATTTGTTTTTACATGAGTATTTAAAGCCAGTCCCAATGCTATATTTGTTCATACTTGTAATCAAAGTGTTCCAGGCACTATGGGCGAATTACTATGAATTTCAGGCCAGCCTATGTTACAAAAGCCCCAGTAAGGAAAATATGAAAAAGAAAAAAAAAAAAACAACAGAAAACAGAGAGATTAGAAAAATATGAGTCAATATTTCTAATTAGCATAGATTTTATTTTATTTTTCACAAGTTTAGTATTTACTTGGCTTTTCTGTTTTAATTATGAATAAATTCATATTTTTTATCCAAACATACCCTTGTTTAAACTCCCTTCCCCCTCCCACCCCTTCCATTCTCTCTTCTCCACATCACTTTATCTCCTTCCCAGCAAGGGCAGGAGGTCCTAAAGTCCCAATGTGGCTTAGTTCAGCATCCACTCCAGGCACATCCACTTTCCTCACCCCAACATCAAGACTAGGTCAGGTGTTCCTCTGGAGGGAGTAGGATCCAAGGTGCTAGTCAAAGGTGTTTCAGGTCCCAAGCTGTTCAGTGTTTGTGGTTTGAACTTGGATATGCGTTGCTTTTTGCTTTTTTTGTTTAAAGTCCACTAATGAATGAATGAGTACATCCCCTGCTTATCTTTTTGGGTTTTTGATATCTCACTCAGGAGTATATTCTCCAAATCTATTCATTTGCCTACAAATTTTAGGATATCATTTTTTCTTACTGCTGAGTAATTCTCCATTGTGTAGATGTACCACAGTTTGTTAATCCATTCTTCAGTTGAGGGGCATCTTGGTTGCTTCAAGGTACATTTTAAACAAATTTTAGCAAACTATGTCAATAGGGATAATTAAAAAGTCACATCCCATAACCAAGTGAAATAAAACCTTATGATATAAATATGGCTCAATATACATAAACCAACAAACATTTGCACCATATTAACAATGGACAATAAATACCTTAAGGGTTTCTAGAATATATGGAAAAAATGATAGATGAAACATTACCTGATATAGTTATAGGCAGGATGTAATATGTAGTAAAAAGATCATTTGTAACAAGCTTAAAGCACACACCATATTTTATTGAAAACTAAAATATTTCCTTCCAAAATTGAGCCAGGTTAAAGAAGTCCACTCATACTTTTATTTATTTAAGGTAGTAAATAAGTAGAATAACATGGTAAGTTAAGAATATAAAAGCTTCCAATTTTTTTTAAAGATTTATGTATTTATTATGCACACAGTTTTACAGAAAAGGGCACCAGACCCCATCATAGATGGTTGTGAGCCACCATGTGGTTTTGCTGGGAATTGAACTCAGGTCCTCTGGAAGAACAGTCAGTGCTCTTAACCTCTGAGCCATCTCTCCAGCCCCATAAAGCTTCCAAATTTAAAAGTAGCAATATATTTGTTTATAGATGAAGAAAAGAATTTGTACATATATAATTTAAGTTAGATTTCACATTTAAAATTTTACAAATATTTTAAATTCTAGAATAAGGGCTTTTTTTCTTAAAAGCTTTTCAACATTTATTTATGTAGTATGTGAGTATGTATATATCTTAGTTTGTATTTATAGGTGCACATTCAACACAGCACATATGTAGAAGTCAGAAGACGACATGAAAGAAACAACTCTTTCTTAATATGTGACTCCTATAGATTGCACAAAGATCCTTAACCTTGCTAGCAGGGATCTTTATTTACTGAGACATCTCTCAGATCCATGAAAGTTTATATGATACAGAATCAAGAAACAAGAATCAATATTTTTATAAACTAGCAAATCATTATAATGGAAATGAAAAAATTACAATGTTATAATGTCAAGTTAACAAAAACTGTGATACTTTTCTTCTTGTCACCTTGATACAAACAAATCACTTTAAGCCACATATATTTTGTTTCTTGTCCCCAAGATCTAATATTAGTATCACACTATAAGACACAGTCTAAATTTTTAAAGTCCAAGATCTTTTGAAAATGTCAAATTCTCTTAAACAGAGTCCTATAATTTAAAATGAAGTTATATACTTTCTTATTCTAAAAGAAAATAACAGAGCACAGTTGAAATAAAAGCAAACAAAACCAAAATCCAAGAGTGAAAAAAAATCAGTGTAAAGTGCATCTGGACCTCACTTATGATCTTCTAGGTTCCAATGGGCTTGGGAAGCTTCAATTCCACAGCACAACCATCTGTAATATGCAGAATTTCTCCAATACGCTCAGGCTAGCTTGATTCCATACTTGTTTTAAGGTCATCCTGAGTCTTGGCATCTCCAGTAAGGAGGAATCTCAAGTTAATCAGGCTGTACCTTCAACAATGGCCTCCATTCACTTCTTACCGTACGAAATCTCAGTTTCTATCTATTTCCTCTGAAAACCTACAGCTTTCACATCTTCAAAATAAGTAAGATGTAATGAAACTTTCACACATTACCAAGTTCAGCTACCAGCATGAGATCACTGCCCACTACCTGAATCACAGTCTCTTTTTGCTGATCCTGAGAAAATACTTACTGGAAGTTTCTTTTTATATTTTGATCTCTTCTTATTCACAGCCTATTTTTCAGACCCAGGAGACAACTACTCATTCTTTAGTAAATAATTTTCATGGACTATTAATACAAATATATCACATAAATGTCTAGGCTGAATAGCCTTTATTTTCTTAAGTTTTATTTTATAGACTTCCATTAACTGCACTGATTTCATTTTTAAAAGCAAAATGTTTAATTAATATTTGTCTGACTTCTGTATCTGATAATATTCTATTTATAGTTGAGATCAATCTTTTCAAAAGATCTGTGAAGGCTTCTTTTAGACTTTGTATAATTTTAGTAAATGCTTTAAACCTCTTTCTTATTTTTCAACCTTGTCCCAGGTATACATAGATGCTAGAGCACATAGGACATAGGTGTATTCTTCAGATTCAAACTGTCTTTTCAAATCAGCATATTGGTTTTTACTGAGAAACTGTTCTTGGGAAATATCAATATCTCTAGCACTCTTATATTGATCTATGGTCCTAAATTCCTCTTTCTACTTTGTTCTCTATTGTAACTGAGGATCAATTTCCAATATTGCTATAGCTAAAACTTTTAAGCTTTCAGGGATAATTCTGTTATGAATTACTCATGAATTTAGCATCTGCTTCACATAGAGTGAATGTATACCAACTGCCTTACTAAATCACCTCAAATTTAATTTTTCTATATGGTTCCATTTATTTAATTTTTGCATAATCTTGAGGGGTGCCTATCATCCACTGGTTATTCTTGTATAGCAACTTAGAATAAACTAAGGTTGGTTTTCCAACAACCATTAACCACCCCTTTTTGGTTTCATCATGCATTAATAGATTAATTTTTTTGTTTTAATTCTTGTGTTTGTGTCTGAGTATTTTTCTTATTTTTTTAGTAGATCTTTTTAAGGCTTGCATATTATAAATTAATTTTTCATAGTTCCCGAATTATTAAACCACATCTTTAAGTATAAAATATAAATTACCAAATTGACCCAATTGATAGTAATTATAATCAATATTATGTCATTAAGTCAGCTGTCCCTTCACTTTTTTTTTAATTTTCAAGCCATTTATTTTGTGTAGACCCCTGCTCTGACCTTCACCTGTACTCTGAGCCTTGAAGAACAAAACCTGCAGATTGCCAGCTGCATTCTGTGCTACATGCCCTGTCCAGTGTGTTTCTGCCTTCCTGCCTGGGGGAGTTAGATGAGGAAGTTTACATGGAGTCAGTAATTTTCCAGCCACCTGGGGAATTTCCATTGTGCCCTGATATCAACGGGTATATAAGACTGAGAATGACCTTCAATAAGTGGCATTCTCCTTGGATGAATGACCCAAGCCAAGCGGCTGTGTCTTTTCAATCTGCAAGTCCGAGCCTTAGTCACCAACCCAAGTAGCATGGGCCACTACAATTGTGGGACTATATAGAGTCCCAGCTTCCTACATTGGAATATTTCTCATTCATAATCTGGGAAATATTTTGTTTTTGGACTTCCAAGATGTCTTGCCAAATCTGTTGTTACAGCTACAGCAGCTGGGATATGAGACACTGAAGTCTACATGTAGTGGGATTATGTTATTACATTGTAAATAGTTGTCCTACCTACTAGTTTATTAAAAACGCTGATTGGCTGAAGGAAGACTGAGAATGTGGGCAGAGCTGCCAGAGTGGGAAAACTGTGGGAACAGGAATAACAGGCACAGATGCCACAGACATTCTATGAGATGACACAGAAGAAAGAAGTTGAAATGCTGCTCTAAGAAAAGATAGCGAGCCACATGACTGAACAGAATAAGAAAAATTGGTTAGTTTAAGGGTAAAGAGTTAGCAAGCTATATTACTAGACCCTATGCCAATCAGTGTAAAATTAACATAAGTGTCTGTGTGCCTCTGTGTGACTGCAAGTGTTTCTGCTGGACTGCCAGACTGTCAGTCAAATCTCTTGTCTAGACTGGAAAGTACTGGCCAGAAACCAAATGTAAAAAATGGCTGCCCAATGTGAGTGATATATACCTACATAAAGCTTGAGAAAGATATAAAAGAGTTCTGGAGTACAGAATCAGAACCAAAAACTGCTTCTGGGGGTTGTATCTCTCACATAAATCTTGGTACAGAGATGATGCCTTGGTGAGGCATGTAGGCTTGGGCTAGAAAATAGTGGTCTTTTGAAGTGCAACTAAACTGTACCAAGGCTGGTCCCCAAAGTCTCAGAGAAGACTTGGTATAAGAAACAAGCTGCATATGGTGGATTTAAGGTTTCTGTTTATAAGGCCAAAAAGAAACAGAGTCAAAGATTGATTCTTAGAAGCAACATTTTCTTGGATCAGCTCTGTTTGCTAGAGGCAAGCCGAGGTATGGCTTTTTTAACTGAAGTCAATGAGCAGCAGATAGCAGTGCTTTTCTTGATGATTTTATGGACCCTAAAATTTTGCAGTGTGGTAATTGTGTCTAATAATTAGCTAAAATCTAAAATTTATGAAGATAATAGACTTATGCCTCAAGATTGGAGTGATTTGGTTATAGCAGTTCTGGCAGTGGTTCCCTAATTACAATAGAGTACATTGTAAAAAAAAAATGTAAGTAGGGCTAGAGATATTAAAATCTTCCAAGACTAGCTTCTTAGAATGGGAGATCATGCTAATGTGGAAAGGCAATTTTCTATGAGGACTGCACTCTGGATTTATACATTATGGTAGCCTTGACTGCTTGAGACAGAATTGAAGAGATAGGAAAGAAAATTGAGTCATTTACTAAAGCTGAAAAGATACCTTCACTGATTTCTTACAAACATTGATCTCAGCAGTAAATGGAATGATACCAAATCCAGAAGCTAGACAAATAATAATTGAATATTTGGCTTTTGAAAAATGTTAATGCACAGTGAAAATATAATTATGTCATTAAAATCAAGATCTGCACCCTTAGATAAATATATCTGAGATACAATTAATATTAAATTTCATATCTATGATGATGCTTGGATAGGAGAGATGAGTTTGGGAGGTTTTAAAAAAAATTGAAAACATCAAGTGTTTCAATTTAGTAAACAAGGTCACCTATAAAAGGACTGTAAACAGGGTTTTTCTAGAAACAATTTCTTTTTTGTCTTTTTGTGTTTGTTTTTTGCTAAGAATAACCTCAACAGAACATTCCCTTCTTCTGAATTATGCAAAAGATGTGGTAAAGGCTGACATTGAACTTAGGAATGTAGATCAACAATGGATAGAAAAAGTAATCTTTTTGCCTTTGCCATTAGGAAATGCCCTCCACAATCAATTTTGGTTCAGCCATTTCTTGTTATATTTGAAAAACTTCCTTTACAGAGCAACTAAAGAACCTAATGTCTATTATAAAAGGGTAGATTATTGAATCTACTTTTAAAATGCAACTACTTGTTTCAAATATTTTACATTGAATTGGATTGTTGAATATTACATACCAACTGTGTATATTGATGCAAAGTTGAGATTATTTATGTTAGACCATACTATAAATACATTTCTACTCTTGTTATAAGTATTGTACCTATACAGTTCATCTAACAATATAATTCATATTTTTAGATATTGAAAGCTATTGTTACCAACTAATTATGAAAAAAATGCAAACAGGAATTAGTCATTAGAATCAAGCTTGTAGTCATGTTAGGTATCTTTTCAAAGTCAAACAGATATATTTTAGTTAGACAGGTTGTCTCAAAATACTTCAGAGATTTATAGAATATGGCATTTAAGATATTTTAATAACACAAATTTTTTATTTTTATGACGATGAGATATGTCTGCTCCTGGCAGCCCCAATCTACTTCAGAGAAAATGATGGGCTTTATATGGAGTTTACTTTCTTTATGGAAAATGTTAGCCACTGAGTAAGAAAGTACTCTTGTCTACACTACTGACAATATGATGTCCAAAATGGGACAAGCAGGACACAAAAGAAAGAACTGCCAATCTTTGCCAAGACAAGGTAGGACAGCCCTTCAGAATATCCTGCTTCACAGATAAGTCTGTCAGATATGCTGGACCTGTAGGCTAAAAATGGATGCCCTCACATTGTAAAAGATACTTGGATGAGTGTCCAGGCAGCCAGATGTCCCTATCATTTCTCACATATCTTTGAAAGTTGCTTATTTGAACTTCCTGCTTACTCAGTTAATATTATTTCCTTCTTGGATCACTGATAAAGGTATATCAGAGACTATATAACTATACAGTTATAGCTATAGTATTTCCAGTTACAGGTTCAGAAAAAACTGACTAAAGAGATGTAAAGTATACAAGTTTGAGAGATGTTAAAAGAGTTTTTGGTAGGTAATAAAAGTTAAGGTAGAAAGTGAATTAGGTAAAATCCTTTGGACTCACCAAGATAGGATAAATGATGGATTATTTTTTCTAATTTGTCAACTGTTAAAGGATTCAACATTATTGGTATATTTTTGCCAATAATTATTATATATATTGTATTTATTGTGTATTGTTTTTTCTTATATAGGTTACAACCTTTATATTCTTGACAAAAAGTGAAATGTGATATTTTTGTATCCTCTAAGAAATAAAGTTGCCTAAAGATCAGAGGACAGAGCCATCCACAGAGTTAGCCGTAGAGGTCAGGCAGTGGTGACACATATACGTAGTCCCTGCACTTGGGATTACATACCCTTATTTCCTACATTAAAAGGTATAAGAGAGGAAATGATATGCCTGGGAAGAGAAAGGAATATGAGGAAGGTTGAGACAATTTGCTCTTGTGCTTTCCTTTTCCTTTGGATGGGGACACAGAGTCTTTTAGTCTGAGGATTTGTGGAGATAGGATCTACCCTTTCAGGTCTGAGGATTTAATAGTGGTGATAAGTTTCTGTAGTGGTTTGTTACTCTGTATCTATGATATTTGTGCTTTACCCCAATATCAGGTTCTGTGTTTTTATTATAGGACCAATTAAGATTTATACAATAAATGGGTACATGAAATCTATAAGCATCTCTCTGTCAAAGACAAAACTCACACAGTGCAAAAGTTCCCTATAGAACAAGATTGAAGACTATGTAGGTCATAAGGGGCAATTGCCTAATAAGGAAATCATGGCATATCAGCAAAAATTTAAAAAAACCTAATTTAAAAGATCACAGTATATGAGTAGATGCATTCATATGCAAATGAACAGTGGGTATATTAAAAATGTTCCTTGTTACTAATATCAGAAAATGTAAATCAAAATCATATCAAGAGACTATCTAACACCTTGCTAGTATGTTTATTATAAAAATAGGAGCTTGAAAATGTGGAAAGTGGTGTGGGAATATAAAACAGTTGTTAGCTGTTCATGGGAGTAAAACTTGTCATAGTTATTATGAAAAAATTACTTGAAAATTCATCTAAAACTGACATTGTAATAACCATATGACCTAACAATTTCAGTTCTGAATATGGAAATAAATATCTCAGAGATGTCTGTGCTCTTGTTCTTTACAGTGTTATTCTCTATGTCTGAAATAAGGAGACAGAGAAGAAAGAATTTCAGTTGAGGAATTAGATTTGTCTGTGGGAATGTCTGTGGGACATTTTTATTTGTTTGCTCATTCATCTGAGTGGTAATATCCTAGACAAATGGTCCTGTGCTGTAGAAGAAAGGTAGCAGAGTATGTGAGGGGAAGCAAGCCAGTAAAGTGGAGAATTTCTCCATAATCTCTGCCTTAGTCTATATCTGCCAGGAATACTTTCTGCCTTGGCTTCTCTCCAATATATGCTGTAATTGGTAAACAAACTGTGTTGTCTTTCAATTGTTTCTGTTCATGGTGTCTGTCAAGGCAACAGAGAAGCAAACTAGAACTCATCCCGTAATTAAATACATATTTTATTAGTTAATTATCATGAAATACAAAAGTTTACTTCTAAATTTTGTTAGATTTTACATGCAAAACTATTGGCATTCAATGTAGAGAAAAAAAATCTTCAATTTAATTTAATTTATTTATTCATTTATTTTATTTCGAAGTTTTTTAATTAATTTATTATTTTACTTTAAGGATAAAATACAATTGGCATTTTCTTAACGAAATTAAACAAAAAAAGGGAAGACCTACTTTAATAAAACTAGAAATTGAAGGGTAAACATTATAACAGATATGAATGAAATTCCAGAAAACCATAAGGACATACATTATAAATTTGGTTCAATAAAATTAAGAATCTGAAGAAAACTAGTTAGTTTTCAGAGAGCAAAATTAAACCTAAATTCAATGAATGATTTTAACAAATGCATATTTTGTAAACTGTTTGAAATACTATAAAATACTCCATACTAAAAAGAAAAACAGCAATAACAGAAACAAACACAAGAAAATATGGACTTACTACAAAATTCTACTATAAAAAAACTAACACAAATACATATCATATAATTCCTTAAAACTTAAAATATAAACAAAGCCTTTAAAAGTTACAAAGCCAGTGAAACACTGATATTAATCATAGTATTTCTATTTTTTTTCATTTTTTATTATTTGGTGATTTTTACATCATATATGTCATCAAACTCAGTTATCAGTATTATGATCTTCAGTTACCCACTCTTATGATCTTCCCATTTACAAAAAAGCCCATTTATGCTGTTCAATTATCTACTGGGACATAATTAAATATTCTGTGGCCAATCGCTTAAAAAAAATCAAGACCTTCTTCAATTACATCACTGCCATCAATGCAGAAGTGAAGCACAGTGTCATTTAACTATGTTTTAGCCTTGAGCTCTTCTATACAATGACTTTTTTTTTTAAAGTCCACTAATGAGAAAGAATATTCTCTGCTTCTCTTTCTGGGTTTATGATACTTCACTCAGGAGTATATTCTCCAAATCCATCCATTTGCGTGCAAAATTTAAGATATCATTTTTTCTTACTGCTGAGTAATACTCCATTGTGAAGATGTACCACAGTTTGTTAATCCATTCTTCAGTTGAGGGGCATCTAGGTTGTTTCCAGGTTCTTGCAATTACAAATAATGCTGCTATGAACATAGGTGATCTAACGCTTTTGGGGTGCAAATGAGCATCTTTAGGGTATATGCTCAGTAGTGATATTACTGGGTCCTTGGGGAGAATGATTCCCAGTTTTCTGAGGAACCGCCATACAGCTTTCCAGAGTGTCTGAACAAATTTACCCTCCCACCAACAATGGAGGAGTGTTTCCCTAATTTCGCATCCTCTCCAGTATAGGCTGAAATTTTATCTTGATGGATTTTTCCTGAGATGAATAAGTAGTGTCCATCCTGGTCTCTTTTTATTGATTTTAGTTTAAAGTCTATTTTGTTAGATATTAGAATGGTTACATCAGCTTGTGTCTTAGGGCCAGCCATGGTCTGGGTCTCAAAAAAAGAAATCTTAAAAGAATGAGTCTGGTCTAGGGCATAAGATTCCTGTAGAAAGAAAAGTCGTGAACTTAGCCTTGTCAGCACAGTGAGTTTAGAAGAACTCTTTTTTCTTACATTGTGGTTTCAAGAACATTTCTGCCCTTCTTTCCAGGCTTTCTGAGCAGAGAATCTGTTAGATAGCATGAAACTTGTCCTTTCAATGTTCTTCCAGCACCCTGGGGACTGTACAGCCATCTGGAGCTTGTTGTCACACTGTGATTTCTGCAGGTTTGTTCAACTCTTAATCTCTCCAGTCACTTCTTTTATTATTTGCTCTGTGCATAATTTTTGCATTATATAGTCTTTATATGTTTCTTTAAAGTGTATATTGAAATTGCTCAATTTAATTGTGAAAGTGACTCTGCAAAGACTCAGTGTCTTAAAAGTAATTTTCCTTCTTCCTGGCACTTAAAGTTTTGGCTCTATTAGAGTCAATGATTGAAAAACAAGACCCACCTTCCAAATGAACACAAAGTTAAGTAGGACTGAATGAGAGTTAGGTGTCACTGGAATCCCGAGGAGCACCCTAAATGACTTTAAAGTCTCCATTTATTTGCTGCTTATGTTTTCTTAGGTGATAAAGCCCATTAGTTTTTAGCTGTTTCTCATGTTTCTGAAATACAGATAATTATTGCAAAAACAGTATTTCTAGTGATATAATTATGACAAGATAGTTTTCATAAAATGGACCCTTCTGAAGATTAATTCACAGCCACATGTCTTCTTTGCCTAAAGCTTAGTCTGTTTCTTTTTTTTTAATATTATGGCTGTTTTCTTTCTCCCTCATGCTAATTTCACCTGGACGACCAATTCTATAGGTGTTCAGGTAAGTTGTCCCCCAGGCATGGCAGCAGATTCTGTCTATAGGCCTGAGTGCAGCTGCTCAACTCATCAGAGGGATACCTGAAATAAATATGACTAATGGGTTTGTGTCTTCTGTCTATGTTCATCAGAGGTGGGTATTTGATATATCAATATTGCCATTTCTCTACCTTCTGCTTCTTTCATACCATCACCATGTCATTAGTAAAAATTTCTCAACCCTCTAATCAAGTTGAATGGGATCTCACTCTAAACTGAACAGAAGGCAGCAGATCTCCTTACCTTAAGAATCTTATTGAAAACCTTTCTCTCACTTTTGTTCTTTCCCTATTTGTAAACCAGGTAGGAATTAACTCAAAATTACATGACTTCAACACTGGCTTTGATTTTTATTTTCATCACATTGATCAAAGTCCATTCAATAATAGCAGATGGTAGACTTTTCAGCTTTGTTCCTGCCTCAATCTAGTCATTTAGTATTCAACCATTTGTTCTCATTCTGTATTGGTACATATTAGTTATACAGAATAATGAATATATTTGTGACTTTTTCAGATAGGCATTTAACATACATATTTTGATATTTTTACTTCTGTGAGATATACTTATTTTAATATCTTTAAAAATATTTTATAGGACTTAATTAAATAATTCTACAATAGTCTGAAGCACCATAAATGTAAATGTGCAAGTATAATATAAGCAAAACTAAAAGCAATAGTGACAGGTTAAAGATAACAATACTCAAATAATTGAAAGTGGTTTATTCATTGAACAAATATCTTTAGCCTTTATTTGTATGTTTGCAAAGGTGATAACACACAGTGAATACTCGAAGAAACAAAACACTGTAATCCTTGCTATTCTGTGTGGGAGTGAAAAAACAAAAACATGAGTATAAATAAAATATCTGTGTCTCCTAAACCCAATCTATGGCACGTATGCCTGTCTTCTTATATTTCAGGCTCACCCTTTAATGTGATGCTTCAATCTGTTACAAAATTTTTTGAAAAATAAAACCCTCTATTCACATTGAAATAAAATTTAAGAACAAACAGGATATGCAGTATAAGCATTTTGTTGCAAAAATGTAACAGCCAAAGAAAACAAACTAAATTCAGTCCAGTCACTAGGTAGAGACATTTAAAAATAGTGAGGTTTGTTTTCTACAGAGAACACTGTGTTAGGAAAGAGATACTTAAGTTTGGTTAGTTTTAAGGGCTTGAACACACCTAAAATAAAGTGACTATATAGGATAGAAGTCTAGATTCTCAATTATATAGACCCTCCATCACTGGATCAACCACATGAAAACCATTTTTCATCTGCTGCATATTCTTATGGTCCATGACAATTAGATAAGGATTCCCCTCAATGCTTGCAATGAATTCAACACATGGCAATGTGTTCTTGGGTCAGTGTTAGTGTGACATGACAAGAACTTATTTCACCATACCTTGACATGCAGAATGGTCAAGTTTATAACATTTTATTAAATCACTGTGTCCTGGGAGTGGTAACTTTTCTTAGTCTAGTTTTCACATTTGTAATCACCAGAGAGCACAGGATAATATTTCATTTTGGTTTTTGCTGTGGAATATCCTATTTGTGGCCTTCAGTACTGAGGTCCTTATTAGGTTGCTATGCTATTGTCACAGTAGAGCTGAAAGGTTAATGCCCAAGGCTAGACCCCTACATTTTTAGAAACTTCAAATTCAGAGAATGAGCCATGTGGACTTGGTCCCATTCTTAAGAACAAGTTCAGTATTAAGGCAATTGATAAACTTATAAATTGTAACAAAAGATATTTGAGTATGTTAAATTATTAGAAGGCTGGTACTCATAGCACTGAAATAGATTGGCACCTTTGGTGTTTCAGTGGATTACCAACAGTTGATTCAAAAGTGTTAATATGGGAAGGATGTTCAGGAAAAAGAGAATAAAAAGGGAAGGCTGAGATCCACGAATCTTTCTAGAGAATTCTGTGAAAATAAGAGAAGTGATAGTGACTAGCTTCTAATATTCTTTTCTTGTTTGTTTTGTGTTATTTTTACTCCCTACTTCAGGATTGTTTCCTTTTGTTTTCTTTATTTTGCACATTCATTGCCTCTTAGGGGAGGGCATAAAAAGTCTATGAAAAAAAAGCACCCCATCCCATGCTCTATTTTTAAAAAGTGATTTTACTGCACGGGAATTTAACACACACATATACTATGTACCTCTAATCAGCCCCACCAAGCTCCTCTTTCTAATCATCTCCAACCACGCAGTCATGTTCCCCTCAACTACAAGTGCTCATTTGTAAATCTACTAAGTTCACTTAGTGCTTTGAAACTTGCTTACTCCTACTACACAAAGCCATCAATTGTCCAGAACTCCTAACTTAAGGAGTAGACTGGCTCTTCTCTGTCCATAATCGAATTTGGGCTGGTTTATTCTATATAGGTCTTATGCATGAAGTCACAGCTGCTGTAAGTTTGTGTGTGTGATCCCCTGTCATGTCCACCAAATACTGCTTCTTGGCAGACATCCACTACCACTGGCTCCTACAACCTCCTTGCCATTCTTTTCTTGATGTTCCTTGAGGAGAGGGGAGAGGGTTATGATGTAGATGTTCCTTAGAGCCCAGAACTCTTATTGTCCTATTTTCTGCATATTATTCTTTTGTGGGTCTCTGTATTCATTTCTAGCTACTGTAAAAAGAAGCTCTTGCTCTATAGTTAATTTCATTAATCTTGTTCCTCTGTGTATTTTGAGTCATACTTAAAAATGCATCTCCCTGTTTTATTTTTCTCTAATATTGTATAATTTATATCATGACTTCAGATGCTTTAAACAGTTTTATGATATATTCTTGAATATTTATTTTTAGATTCTTGTTGTAACATGTTTTGAGACTGTGCTCTGGTGTTTCACTTGGGAAGAGTGGTCAATGTAAAATTTTCAAAAACTGACTTGAAACTAGACACAGAGTGACGTAGTGGGTCAGTTTTTTATTGCTCTTGCCCCTGAGCAGAGATGATTTTTACAGGTGAGGCTATGTCTTCACCTTGTGAGTTTTATCTCATCTTTGCTCAAAGGAGGTTGTTGAAAATAGACACAGTATTTTCCTACTCTAAATAATGAAGGCAGAAATCAAAGAGGAGTGGTTTCCACACATTTGTATTAATTTAGAATCATCTGAAAGTATTATTAAAATAGTTTTCTAATGCTGTCTCAATATTTCTTTTTTCATTTTTTTTGTTTATTAAATTTTACTTTAAGTTTTTTCTATATCTACCACTGTTCCCCCTCCCTGTCCTCCTCCCAGTCCCTTCCAGTCCTCCCTCAGCCTTCTCACATCCCATCCCCCATCCATTTCCCAAGACAAACAAGTCCCAAGGTGAGTCAGTTAAGTCTGGAATATCCAGTTAAGATAGGTACAAGTCCTTCATCTCAGTATTAAGGCTGGGTTAGGTGTTCTTCCATAGGGAATGGGCTCGAGATGTCAGTTTATGCACCAAGAACATACTCTGACCTTTCTTCAAGAGGTTCCACAAACTGAGTTTGTCTATGCCAATGGTTCAGTAGTGTAAAAGGGCATGGCAGCTTACATGACTGACATCATTATTACTGGTATAGCAGTAACTGCCTGTGGTTTTTTTAGTTAACTTCTTCATAGGTACCATTATTTCTCATAGAGACCAAAAGTTCCATGACTTGAAGCCCCACCCCTTTAAGCCAATATAATTGAAATAATTTTATCAATAATCTGTGGACTCTTTCTGGTGATTCAAAGATTCAGTGGTGAATCACATATATGATTATAAGAATGTTTTACATCAGTGTATAAAAAGATGAAGTACATGCCTTTTCTGTTTTATTTCTAGAAAATATTACGAGATGTGAGTAAAGTTCATTATTCTTAACATGTACAGCCAAGGAACAATTATGTTTGTTATTCAATTTCTGTCAAAATAATTCTTATTGTACAAGACTAATAACTATCCAACTTGATAAGGCTCAACACACTATCACAATCTTCTTGCAAATAATAATTAGGTTTGCAAACAATATGATATGAGTTATATAAAAGGGAATCAATGCTGGGCATGAAATATAAATGATAACTAACTTTATGTATTTTGTACTGTTGAGGATATCACAGACATCATTTTAAAAATTCTCATTTCTTTTTTAATCTGTGAGATTGGTTCCAGTTCCATGCAGGAAAGAGACACCTGTGTGAGTACTCAGTAAGTCATCCCAGTCACTCTTTCTTTAGAAATGCTGACCATGATGGAAAATTATAGGGCTATTTCTATCACTTATACCTTTTCATAAAGAGAAAAACCACAGCCATTCTTATTTTGGTCCTGGTCAATCTGACTAAACATTATTTGTCCAATCCATTTTTTTTTTACACTTAATTGAATAAGGTTCATGCAAGGCATAGGTCCTAGCAACTTAGACCTAGGGTTTAATTTGAAGCAAAGGAGAGAAACTCTGATTTTCCTCCTCCCAGGTACAAGACTAAATAAATTCATAAGGAAGCACAGTTGTCATCTCCTAGGAATACAAATAGTTTGTAGTGCTTAATCTTCAGAGAGTTTCATGATGGTGAAATTAAAAATCAACAAACTTCTTTGAGGCCAACATTTTAACTGCTAGGAATTTATCTAAAGAAGGAATTATACAAATCTCCAAAGATTTAACCATAAATCAATTCATGACAGTATTACTTTTAAATAAAAAATATTTAAAAAGTTAAAAAGAAATATGTTTTATCTTAGAAAATTTCATTTTACTTCTAATCTCTATATTAGAAAAATTTAAAAATCTACTTATTTTGACCACTGTTTGTATATGGAACAGGTTAGTTTTCTTTCTCATTTTTGAAGAACTTTTGATAATCCCATCATCATAGCACACTATAAATTTGAAGCCACTCAGAATTATACTCAAAAGCCCAACAGAATACCACTCAACAGTATTTATGGAATCTTGTAAGACAAAGCCACAATGATATCTTCTTCTCTGTGGCATTGTTTTACCTCACAAAAGTATAATGTTTTGCAACTAAAGAAACATAACAATTCTCTAAAATAAAAGAAAAAGTTCTATTACTTCTCTTTATCTAGAAATACTCAAATGTTTTCCATATGAACTTCTCATAAACCAGCAACAGTAATTAAAAATGTTTCATTAGATATGATCCATTTTAATGATAACTGAAAAAGTATCATTATATATGGAAAAGATGTAATTATTTATCTTAGAAACTTCACAAAAGTGGGTTATACACATGAGAAAATAGCAACCAGTCAAAAAGATTATTCAGGATTCTAAATAAAAGCAGAGGTTTCTAAAAGTGGAGAATACAAAGTTAAAAGAAAAAAGAAAAAAGAAAAAAACCCAAAGGACAAAGGGCTTAACATTGGAATTCTGTGGACCAGTGTCCTGTTGGGCTTTTGAGTCACAATATTTAGTCAATTAATTAAATTTACATGGAAAAAATTGAAATTTTATCATCACAGCAAAAGAAGCACCCAAGAAAGAATAGTTTCAAATAAGTAATTTCTTAAAGTAAGTTAAAAAGTGCAAAGAAAAGTCTCCATTTTCTATCTACATGACCTGCTACATTTATGTTTTTCACTCACTATAGCCAAATATGAAACTATGGAATAGCAAACCTATGACTATGTAGCCTGAAAACATGCCTAATAGAAACAGCAGCTCATAAAAATAATGAAACAAAAGCAAACAAATGAAAACAGAAAAAAGAAAACCTCCAGATTTCTCCTCTGTGTAATAATGTTTGTCTCAAAAATCCAGTCTCATCACTGAAAATAGCTACAAAGCAAAGAAAACACAGCAACCTAACATATAATGGTCTGGCTTTATCTCCAGAATATGTATTCATCTAGTAGAGAAAGCACACAGGAGAGAAATTTTCATACATTTCGACAAGTTAAAAACATCACAGCTTCACAGAAATAAAAGAATACCTACAGAAGAGATGCCTTAATAATAGTTTTTGTGGACTTCATAAGGAGCATATGTTGATGCTCATTTGTGAGTTTTTCCTCAAGGCAGACAAAAATCTCATTACTGATGATTGTATCATTCATTGTTTGCATTTTAATAAGATTCCTGTAAGTATTCCTGGCACTCCACGTGGTTGAGCCAACATGGCTCTGGTGGGATGCACCTCTTACAGAGTCATGCCAGGCGTGGCTGCGTAAACACGTGCACACCCCTTCTCTTAAAAAGAGATGCCATGTTTTGGTCACTCTTCTCCTGTCCTGCTTTTCTGTTTCTGTACCTTCCTGGGAGCTCTCTTAAATAAACCCTCATGTGGCCTTGGTAGTGTGAGTGTGTGTGTCTCTTCTCACACACAAAACCAACAATTCCAACCCTTTGCAAACTAGAGTCTATCCATGAGAGAAATATATGAAGTTATATAGTAAAATTTTACATGATATATTAACTTTTTAATATAGATAAAAGTGATTGCAGAAATGCAAACTTTAAATATATAATTTCTTATGAAAAGACTCTTTGAATGTTGAGATGTGATAAGAAATATTCATAATTTGTTTGAAAGACCATATTTTTTGTTATTAAGATATTCCTCTTTCCTAACACTCAATACAAAAGTTAAAAAAGCTGATTCAGGAGTTAAAAAGAGTGTTTATTACCCTTTATTACCTTTGTAGAAAACCTGGGTTCAGTTCAAAGCTCTTATGTGTCAGCTTAGGTTGGACTATAGACTCTACCTCAGTTCTAGAGGTTCCAAGGCCCTTGACAGGCTTTCTTGAGCTCCCTCACAAGAAGACCAGTGCACATTGCTTAATGAGGAAACAACAGATATATGTGAAACCAAGCTCTCCACTAGTTCTTACAAAAACGTTCAAAAGCAGGTCAATACCAAAATATTATTAATATTAGTATTACTAAATTTTTGTTGATACCCTTCTCATGTCTTTTTATTAAAATTATTATCTGATTGCATTGATATTCTGGTGAATATTTATTAAGCTTTAATCTTTCCAAGCAGAGCTAAACAACTTTCACTCATATTTCAAATAGTTTTTTAATATCAAACTATATTATATTTTGAATTGCATCAATTATTTTAATTCTACTAAAGATTATATTTAACCTACATATATAAAAATTATCTTGTACAGTTTTGAATGGCATTCAAGGTGATGTTTTATTCCTTTATATATCAGTGTCTTATAAAAAATATTATACCAAAAAGATGGTACATGAAGAAAATGCAGTATTCAATGAAAACTTAGTAAACAAAGATTCTAAGCAAACACATTACACTTTATTCATAAAGATTTTTTACATGTGAGCTGATAGGAATAGACTACAATGAATGGAATGATCAGTTAGGATGGTTTTTCTTATCCTCTATCACTTAATCCCAGTTTTCTACTCGTACAATTAAGTATAACACAACACGACTTTCCAGTTTGAATGGAAATATCATTTAGACATTTGCAAAATTCAAAAACATACAGAAAGTACAATGAAAATTCTGAATGTTTGGAAAATTCTTTGTGATTGGAAAGGCAAATGTAAATTAGGACATACAAATTTTTGCTTGAATATTTTATGAAATATCAGAATTTTACTAAATGAATGATTCTATGAATTAAAAAAAAATTTGCACTAAAATAGGCAGACACTCTGACATGTATCTTAATGGCTTGTATAACTTATAATTTCACAAAAGGGAACACAATACTACACATAAGATTTGTTATTGTTTTGAATATTCAGATGACATATTTATATTTGTTTATAACAAGGTAACCCATTTTATAATTTACTGGTAGGTAATTGCTAGGTATATTTATTTAGAAAGTTTAACATTGTATGCAGTTTTCTAAAGTATTTAATAGAAATGAAATGTTTTGGGGCTGGAGAGATGGCTCAGCGGTTAAGAGCACCGTCTGCTCTTCCAGAGGACCTAGGTTCGATTCCCAGCACCCACATGGCAGCTAATAACTGTCTGTAGTTCCAGTTCCAGGTAAACACCAAGGCAAATAAATAAATAAATAAAGTTTAAAAAAATGTTTTAAATAAAAAAAAGAACTGAAATGTTTTAATATTGTGGGAATAATATTGAAAGTCCAAAGATTTTGTTACTTTCTTATACAAAAATTGTCTTTGAGATAATGCATGTGTTACTAGGCATCTTTATATTTCATACTCTAAGAGCCTGAATTTTATACTGATGTATTGATAGTTTTCTATTTTTAAAAATATTCTAGTTAATTTTTATGACATGGGTGCTACAGATGAAATAATGTATAGGGCACGTTTTGGAACAGTCCTAAATGCAAAAACTTTCAACTGTGTGGAATTGAGGTATATTATAGCCATCACTGAGTAAGTTTTTGTTTAAGTTCCTATAAGCCCCTGGCACCTAGCTCTCAGTTTTTTTCCTGGTGTTTATTTTGGAAGATTTTGAGAGTTTATTACACAAGTATTATGTATGTTGATCATACTCAATACCTTCATCTTCTCACAGAAACTCAACACCTCTCTTAATTTTCTATCTTGTTTTTTATAAAATCATTATTAGACCTGGTGTGTATGTGCATGCCTTTAGAACCATTCACTGTAGCGTATCCTACCTATAATAAACCATACTAATGGAAAAGCTTAATCTTATCCCAGCAGCCACTGGTTTCCAGTGACTTTCACCTAGGGGAGGGTACATTTTAAACCCATCTTTCACTTTCCGTGGAGTGAATATTGATTTAATCTTGAACTGATTTATGCAGGCAACCATTGCCACTGTGAGTTTATAAGTATAGTAGTTGTATCATATACAGAAGATACTACACAGAGGTCTTTGCTGACCCATGGCTGTTAGAATCCTTATGGCATCTATTCTAAAGTGTCCCCTGAGCCTAGAGGAGCAGAGAGATATGTATGTATCATTTTATGTAGTTATATATTGTAATAAAAAAATAGTCTGGAACATCAGAGGACCAAGTTACCTTCAGAGCCAAGCCATGAATGTCAGAGAATGTGACCTACAACTTTAATTCCATCACTGAGGAACAGAGATCCTTATGAATATTTTGAGTTCAAGGCCTAACAGAGCCAGGGAGTAGTGGCATACATGTTTAATCTAGCTCTAGAAAAGTTGAACCAGGAAGAAAGATAGCTGGGCAAGAGGAAAGAAGGGAGGAGTTCAGCTTTGCCTGTTACTTCCCTCCTCAGCCAAGGACCAACAGGTTGGAGTAAGAGGGTTTTGGAAGACATGCCAGAAGAGTTGAATAGGGGAAAATTGTCTGTGGTTTGTTCTGTCTCTCTGAGAGTTCAGCTTTTCCCCAATATCTGACTGGCTCTGGGTTCTGGTTTCAATACCAGACAAAATTTGAGCAATAATTTGGTGCTTTGATGAGATATTTTGAAGTGCAAAAAATAGATGTCTGCATTTCTTATTTGTAAAAATAGAACCTACCTCCCTGTGGAGACAAGCACTTGTCTCCTCTCTTAAGGACCAATCCAATGGTGCAGATCAAGGATCTGTTCAGGATAGCACCCTACCCTTATATATATATATATATATATATATATATATATATATATCTTTTCCTTTTTAGAATTACTGTGTCCTACAGGAGTCTCTACAAACTGAGCTACCTGGAGTTTCTGTAGGGTCTGCTTGCCTTTATGAGCCCCAACTCCAAAGGTCATGATTGTTTCTTTTCTTCTTTTTGGCCTTGTTTCTCAGATTCTGGCTGGAGCCTGCATATGACTGTAAATGTCCTAATAAATGCTCTGGCTGCTTTCTTGCTCTGTTGCTAAGCCCCTCCTCCCGGATGTGCAGCTCACTCCACCCTGTGCCTGATGCCTGCCAGCTTGTCTTTGTCATTTTCCTTCGGTCTCTTGTGAGACTTACAGCTTGGCTGCTCTTTGGTTCTCCTTTTAAAGTCTAATATATTGTCATGAAACTTGAGACAGTAGTTGGAGCTTATTCTTTGCCTTTAATTCTGTTTCTGTCTTCTCTTCAATTCTTTTATCAATAAATTTTACAACCTTAAGAGGGGTTCTATTTCCCCCAGTATCATAAGATGGTTGTTGTGCTATGACTCCCTGAGTTTTCTGCTAACACTCCTTTTCTATATTTTAATTTCTTAATTGGCAGAGAAAAAAATGCCTATATCCAAGATCATGGCATAGTTTGTTTTCTCTATTGCCTGGGTGGGATTATGTTAGTAATGTGGGCTATTTCATGCTGTGATTAGTATTTATTTTTTTTTTTCACTTAGTTATTTTATACCTTAAGTTTTCTCTTTTTTACAATGATTGCTTAGGTACCATTAGTGAAACATTTACTTCTCCCTTTGAATTTTTTATCTTGTAGGAGGAGATCAAAGAATATTGCCAATGATTCTGCTGTTTTGTCCACATGTACACCTACACCTCATCATTCTTTTACTACAAAAATCATTATTGATCTTATATTACTATAGGTAGAATTTTGTAGTGCTCCTTTAAAAAACATAGGGTCTTGGCAGTTTGCAGTTATTTGAAATTGGATTGATACTGTCAAAGCTTGCTTTTATGTGTGCTCAGAGCAGTGTTTAGTGGATGGTTAACTTATGACCTCTAGCAATGTGAGACTCTTTTGTGATCTTTCCCAAAATACCTTATGTAACTGAGCCTTAGCACCTGCTCTCAGATCACTTCATTATTATCTCTCTTCACTACTGCCCTCTGTTTCCATCACCCTTTTAAGCTGTTGCTTTAAGATGGACTCTAGGAAGTAAATAGAATAATTTTGTTAATTTTGTCTATTTCCATCTGTCTGTGTCTGACGTCTGTCATTTCTATTGCCCAGTTTCTCTCTCTCTCTCTCTCTCTCTCTCTCTCTGTGTGTGTGTGTGTGTGTGTTTGTTGTTGTTTTTATCATTGAATTGTTTAAGGAAAGGGTGTAATCTCTTTCACTCATTTAATTTCTTTTCAAAACTAAACATAAGACATTCTATTTGCTGTACTTTCCTCTCTTTCATTAACTTTCCATTAGCCAATGAGTTCATCTGAGGCTGACCCACTCTAACATGGCACAGGATAATGGATAAAGAGTTTTCCTTCAGGGTTGAGCCTGTAAGCCACATAGTAACCAACAGTCCTGGGAGAAAACTACAGAGATGCAGAACTCTCTATCTAACAGCTCATACCCTCATCCACCACTCCAAGTTGCTATTTTGATCATGATCTCTGGCTTCTCAGCAGAAAGAAGTGGGTGTGTGTGGGAAGTTCTCTTGTTTTCAGGATGTGAAGCATGGCACCATAGCTGTCATTCAACTCACCTACCTTTAAAGGGTTAAGCCATCATACCAAACTGGACAGGTGCATGTAGAAGAATACAATACTTATCACCCTGCACAAAATTCAACACATACTTCAAAGATATCAACACAAAACTAGATACACTGAACCTGATAGGAGAGAAAATGGAAAATAACTTTGTACTCATTGGCACAATAAAAAACTTTACAAACAGAACACCATTAGCACATGAACTAATATCAACAATAAATCAGATCTCATGAAACTTTTGCATGGCAAAAGAAAAAATCTGTAGGACAAAAGGCATCATGCTGAATGGGAAAAGATTATTACTAACTACATATCCAATATAAGACTAATAGTCAAAGTACATGAAGCTCTAGGAACTAGATATTCAAGAATATATATAACACAATTAAAATGGGGTATAGATCTACAGACTTAGAATGATAATTTTCAAAAGGGAAAATCAAATGGTTGAGGAACACAATGAACTTTTCAACATTTTTAGCCATCAGGGAAAAGTAAATCAATACGCCTTTGAGATTTTATCTTACACTCATCCAAATGACTAACAGATCAATAAAAGACAGGATGGCTCATGCTAATCAAGATGAGAAGTGAGGAAAACACTCATCCATTAATGGTGGGAGTGCAAATTTGTATAGTGTCACGAGCAAAATCCCGGGCACTTCCCCAGTGGTCAGCTGGAGACGAATTGGACAGAAAGCTCAGACACTCAATGGCGGTTCAATAACCTTTTACTGATGCTTATTCAGAATACACAATGCACATCAAACACATTAACCACACATTAATATAATCATACAACCTTTTTCGCCGCTTATGTCCACACTTTCTGTCAATGCCCGCCGGGGTGGGTGTAGTCAGGCCTCAGTCACTGGTTCGGGCGGCAATTCGCTCGGAGCCTTGTCTCCCCGTGCCTAGGATATGGGATCTGGTCCTTCAGCATCCCGGGAGTCAACCAGGGTCGGAGGGAGTTTGAGTGCAGAGCCTCCTCAGAGTTTGCAGGTGTTAGCTTCTGAGGGCTGGCTGGAGTCCCCTTTACTTCAGCCGTGAAGCTCGGGTCAAAAACTCAGCAGCTTTGGGTCTGCTCTCCCTTAATATGCTAATTCGGTGGCCAGGCCACATCACCCTAGCAACTGGGTGAGGTAATCCTTCTCACCTTATCTATCCTGGCCTTTCACTCTGTAACTCCTGATAGCCAGGGTGGCTTGGGTGGAGTGCTAGGAGGGTGTCCTTCTGCTTATCTTTGTTCCTCTCTGCACCTCTATCTATGTCTTCACACATTAAATTATGTCACTCAGGCCCAGCCTAACTTGTCCAAAAGACTTCCATTTTATGCTCTTTACATATAGGCATCATGAAAAGCTGTCTAGTTACTCCTGAAGATGCTGGGAAGCAGTCTACCTCAGGATCCAACTCTGCCACTCATAGACTTATAGCCAAAAGATGGTTTATCCTATTACAAGAACATTTGCTCAACCATGTTCGTTATAAATTAAAAACAACCAAATATCCCTAAACAAACAAAAAGATAAAGAAAAGGTAGCACATTTATACAATGAACTATTACTCTTCCATTAAAAAATTGAAATTATTAAATTCACAGGTAAATAAATGGAACTAGAAACAAATTATCCTGGGTGTGGTAACCCATACTCCAAAAAGCAAAGGCAGTATATATTCACTTGCATGTGGCTATTAACTATAAAATGGTCAAGCTACAATCTCTAGAACCACACAAGTTAGGTATAGTGTAAGGGACCAGGGGCAGGGGGCACAAATATGCATATATCTATATATAGATGTCTATACCTATTGAGAGACAGAGAGAGAGAGAGAGAGAGAGGCAATAGAATAGATAGTTATGGATGGATGGATGGATGGATGAGTGGGTGGGTGGGGAGAAGGGCTGATATAGAAGAGTCAAGTAGAGAACAAGGTGGGATGGGGGAGTGGAGATGGGAACAGGCATCCAAACTTAAAAACCTTTGAGATCTGCTATGGCAATGTAATGCAGTAAAGGCAAAATAAAATATATACATATATGAAGATAATCTAAATTAAATTGCCTAATAGTGCGAGAAACTAAGCCCCAAATGGTCATCTCTTACCACCAAATGAAGATTCCAATATCAGGAATGGGTCACATCTAATTGAGTTGTTGGTAAAACGGTTTATTGGAATCCCCAAACAACCCAGGCTGTTGCCAAGACTGTAGGATAATATTCATAAATTGATAACAAGACCCCATTGCTGAAGACAACACCTATATAACTTATTAAAATGGAGATGCCCAGAAAGTACCTACCTAGAGACTTCACCCCACATTCCAGCATCTTTGGTATAAAAATGTATTTTTTACACTCTTAAAAGAAAAATACAAAAACCAAACTAACCACAAACCCTGTGTCTATAGCAGTGTAATGCCTGCAAGATATCCTAGGGCAATGGTAGCACAAAGCTTTTGGGAGTAAACAACCAATAACTGATTTGATTTAAGGTCTACTCTGTGAGATGAAACTCATCTTTACACTATCTAGGTGACCAAGAACATGAGACCAGAAACCTAGGACAAAACCCATACTACTCTTCCAACAACAAAAAAGAAGCAATAAAGACTCCTTGTGACATTCTGTTATACTCATAGATCAATGTCTTACTCACTAATTATCAGAGAAGTTTCCTCTTGCAGCAAATTGGAACAAATACAGATACCTTGTAATAGCCCTAAATAACATGCTTCTATCAAATCCCACCCTTTGAGGGAGGAGGGGTAGAATGGGTATACAAACCAGAGGATAAAGCTGAGGCAGTGTGCACAGGGCTTGCTCAGGTCTGCAACAGATGGGATTCTGAAGTTGAATGTAGAAGTGGATACATGCTACCATCCGTAAGCCAGAAGCAATGTGCAATTGGTAACCACTTGCTAATGAGCATTTAGTTTTTCCTAAGGGAGTCTCTCTGGGGAAACAAACTATGCTTAAGGACGGGCTTCATGCCCAGCAGTAGATGGTCAATAGGAAATGTACTCAGTGTCATCATTGGAGGTTCCTTGTCTTACAATGTTATGTCAGAGATTTTCATTTAAAAAAATTATTTATTTATTTATTTATTTATTTATTCTTCTCTCTTTTTACCTTACAGGTCCTTTGCATATATATAATATGGCTTCCAGTTTAGTGTTTTTATAGGATTACTAAGCATGTGAACAAGTGGGTGTAACATGAATTCTGATTGTATTGAAAGAGACTCAGAGCCAGATATTGGGAAAAGGCTGAAATATCAGAGAGAGGAAATACCACAGTCAAATCTTACCCACCTGTCTTCCACCTTCCTCAGCTTTGCTCCTGGTCACTTCTACTTCTGTTGTTTTCTTATGGCTGCCTTAAATAATCTTCTTGCCAGCTGTATCCCATTCAAGTTAGGATTAAAGGTGGGAGCTACTCTACTTGGTAGTCATCCTTGAACACACAGAAACACAGAAAATTCTGTCTCTGGAACTATAGGTCACCACTCCCAGTTTTCCCCATGCTGGGATTAAAGGTGTGTGCTATTAAAACTCAACTTTTTGGCCTTGTACTCAAAGATGAAGAACTTTCTGAGCTATGTTTGCTTAGTCTTTGACTGTGGGTTGATCTCTTGATATTCCAGGCTCTTTTAAATATGTATCATATCATCACAAGTGAGTAGCTGTTTCTTTATGTGATTCTTGTGCCTTTTGGGGGGGTGTCTTTTCCTCTGTTCATTTTGTTCAGTTGAATTGTGCTAGTTTTTGTTTTATTTTATTTTATTATTATCTCTAAGAGCCTTCTTATTTTCTAATGAGAGATAAAAATGGAATGGATCTCAATGGGTGGAGATATGGGGAGGAACTTAGAGGAGTGGAGATAGGGGAAACTATAGTCAGTATATATTTTGAGAGAAAAAAATCTATTTTTAATAAAAAAAAGATTTGAAGAACTTTCATTCATTACCACCCTTATACTCCTCTTTTAATTATACCAGGAAAAAAATACACCCATACTGCTTAAGAGCTAACATCAAGAAAAGCCTCAAAATAAGTCATGTGACCTCTGTAGTAGTGGCAATCTTGGCAAAATGATCCTGAGTTGAGAAGGGAATTATCTCATTGCTGGCATCATTGCTCGTCAAAACAAAGCAGTAATCATTTAGTGTTCCTCATCAGAAGGGAGCTTTTTGGTTTCTTTTCTGCCTCTACCAGTTTCCATCCAGAAGGATTTGGCTGCTTTTTCTGCATGGAACTTTCTTTCTCACAAATAGGCACAGCTTCTTTTCTAACTCTATGAAAATACTCTCAAATTTTTCCAGACTGTCTCCTTTGGTAGTAACATTGGATAATTCATGAGTACTCAAGTCTACTCTGGAGTCCACATACTGCCAACATGTGCAACTACCGTGCTAGATGAATCTGATGACTGGGGAGTGCCTGCATCCTTTTTGCTCCTGCCAGACAGGGCTGCTCTGAGTCATAGATCTCTACTGACTTAGTGTTGTTGTTTGTTCCAGCCAGGGAGTAGAGTGGGATGCAGCCTTGTTTCCTGTCCTTTATCACAATGTTGGATATGGACAGTCAGTAGATTTACAATATATTTTACTCCTATGTGCCCTCCTTGGGCAGCTTCACTTGGCTATGTCCCATCTGCTACAGGCATGTTTGGCAAAATATTACTGGACTTTATGTTGGTACTCTATCTACATATAATCAAGCCAAGATCATCTCAGTCAGCCATGCCTTTTCTAGAAAAATCCACAAGGAGATATTGAGACCTGATTTTTGCATATTGTAAAAGTTAACTCCCAGTTTCTATAAAAACTCTGCAATTTAAGCAATGGCAATAGCCTTACTTGACACCACATGTAGATAGATAACTGTTGAATTTTGAATACTACTAATGGTCCAAGGATAAAACTTTACAATAAATTTAGAGGTTGCTTCTATAATATCATTTTCACTTTTAAATATACATTGCACCATTAGTCCCAGGTACTTGAGTAAGAATGCAGCTCAGTAATAGAGCATTTACCAATTGTGTCTGAGGTACTGAATATAATAACTAGTGCTGTAACATAAATAATTTATTTTTTGCTTTAATTTAAAAATGAGTGCATAAACATGTATACAAATATTGACTAAAATTTTACAAAATTTATTCTTTCCAAATGCAGATTGTATATAAAGAGAAAATTATCAATCAATTATCATTGACAAGCAGATTAATCATTTTCTGTGTAAATTTATTATGAAATGTTAATTATTTAATATTTAGGCTTTAAGTTATAGAAGTATTCAATCTCTAAGGTAAAGTATACATAATGCCTTTATCTCAGAGGAGATATAATCTTTAGCTAAGGATATATTTTTGAAATATGACAACTGAATCAAGTATATCAATATGTGTGAAGGAAAGTGTCCATGAAAAGAAATGATGCTTCTACTCAAACAGAGGAAATTAGTATGCATCATTTAAAATATATGAGATATAAACTATCATAACATCTTGTTGAAATGATTCAGTGAGCCTCAAAAACTGCTTGTTTCTAAAAATTCCTTGAGGAGATGTCTTACTTCTCTTGTCAATCATTATGCGCCAAATCTTTTCAAGACAATTTAGAAATAGTGAAATGGTTTAGTTGGTAAAGGTACTTAATGCAAGTCTGCATACCTGAGTTCAATACTTAAAATTCACATAAAAGAGAATTGACCTCTAACCTTCATAGGTACACTGCAGTGTGTGTACCTATGCACATATATTATTCACACATGCAAGCACACAATAACAATCTATTTTAAAATAAATAATTTAATATTTATCTTGATGTCTTAATTATCTAACACTTTCATCTAGTTGAAGTAAGAACATGAAAACAGAGCTTATAACAGAAACATAAAACCACTTAGCTTATGCAAGAAATGTTCATTAGTTTTGTGCTTCTAGAGATAAATTATTACATTTCTTTTCAAACATGGTTATTATTTCCAAAGAACTATTATAAATACAGTGTAAATTCATACACATACTCATGCCTACATTTCTTCTTTCCAGCTTCTTTCTACTTATAAAAAATGTTTTCTTGCCTTTATGTCAAAGTTTTAGATAATTTTATGAATTTTGGTCTTTGATCTTTAGCTTCCCCATATGCTATGATGTCATCCAACTCATTCATTTTTATCTCATCTATGACAAAATTTTATTTAATGTAATTTACATTGAAATTTTTTAAAATTTCTGAAAAGCTATGTTAAATAAGTTCTTTTTATTCTTTCTCTTTTTTTTTTTTTAGTTTTTTGACACAGGGTTTCTCTGTGTAACAGCCCTGGTTGTCCTCAAACATGTGCCACTATCATTGGGCTGTTAAATAATTTCTTAACATATCTATATGTATATATAATGATAGATATACTATAATAAATACATAGATAAAAATTTAGACTCCAAACTGTATATTTACCCATAATAAAAAAAATGTATGCATTTCTTATACTGTCTCTATTTTTTATAATGAAGATTTGTTATAGAACATAAAAAATAAGACAGATATGGTGCCTTACATTTATAAACTCATACTCAAGTGCTTACAGGGAGAGCACCTTCAGGGCCAGGTGGAGTTCTTTAAAAAGAAGACCACACACAGAATCTTGGGACCAGTGCATAAAGGTACTGGCCATTCAAGCCTGAAAATCTGGTATTAATTCTGGGAAACATTTATGGTGAAATAAAAGAGACGATTATACAATATTGTCCTAACCTACAAATACATATTGCAGCATGCATACCAATGTGTACACATTCACATACCCACCCCACATGCACTCATAAACATATAAACACACTGTAGTTTTTTAATGTGGTAATTTTTGAATATTATTACTATAAATAACATATTCTAAGTCTTTATAAATAATAAAATATTAACAGGAATTCTTTTGGGGTGCAAATGTACATCTTTAAGGTGTATGCCTAATAGTTGTATTTCTGGATCCTTGGGGAGATTGATTGCCAGTTTTCTGCAAAACCAGGATACTGCAATCCTTCTCAAAGCCTAATTAGTAATATATACATCACATGATTTTTGGGTGCCTTTTTATGTACAATTAATCAACACAACTTAATAGTAATATATTAAATAATATATGTGCATATGGAGTAAGATAAATTGAAAAATGAATAAAACAAGTGAGTAGACAATTTTCCAGAGAAGACATAGAAATGACCATCATGTTTTTAAAATAAATCTAGCAGCATCTACTCATGAGGGAAATGTAAATCAACTTTTATTGCTTTATCATCTTATAACTGTCAGTACTGTTACCATATTTTTTTTAAAGTAGTGGCAGAAATATACAAGACTCAGAGCACTGTACATTGTTGGTGGGAAGAAAATATCCTGCATGTTCTGTTGTTAAGAATCTGGAGTCTCTCCTATAAATTAAAAATGGAATTATCAGATAATCTAAAAATCTACTTTTGGATATTTAAAGGAATTTAAATCAGAATTTCGGATTATCTCTAATTCCTATTAGCATTCTATTATTCAGAACCATTTACAATAGCTAAGATGTGGAAAAAATGTCCTGGCCCACTAGACAGATTAACTGACACATATATTAATATTACTTATCCCCAAGAAAAAGGAAATTGTGACATATATGACACATATGAAGCTTAAAGAAATTATGAGAGAGGAAATAATTTGTTCACAGGAGAAATGCTACATGATCTCACTAACATGTACCTAAAATTGTTAAATAAGAGATTAGAATTGTAGTCCTCAGGGTCTGTACTGAGGAGAAGTAGAGAGTTGTTAAAAATAGGCATGTGTTCATGAAATCTCTGTACAGTATCATCACTGTTATTGACAATTGTTTATCATCTCCTTAAAACTTTAAGAGGGTAATATCATGTTGTGTTGTTATTACAGTAACATACAATTAAAGAAAATAGAACCCAGTAAAAAAGCAAAGAAGTCTTTGGGGGAAAAGGCCTTAATATTTATATGGTAATTGGAGAGGGAAGAAAAGCTTTGTGAATATCATTTAAACTAATCACTTCACAGAAGCCTCCTTTTCAACTTCATTTTTTTTTATTCAATAACAGAAACTTACTGACAGTTAACCATTGGTTTTAAGTCCATAGTCAAGGGGAATCATGAGAATAATATTGTTTTGGACTTAGTAGCATTCATTAATCTTTTCAAGTCGCATAAACCAAGGGCTTTATGAAACTCTATGACTGGATCATATAACAAGTATGCAGACCACTGTTTTCTGACTTGATGACAAGATATCACATTACCCATTCTTTTTGTGTTATGGTTGCAATATAAAATTATATCCATAACTAAATAGAACTACTTATTTTACTTTGAGATATACTGTGCTCTTATGATTTTACTTCCTTTACTAGCACCAAGAAACATAATTTCCTGGGCTAGTTGGGTTAAAATGAAATGGTTCCAGTTTTAAGTGCCCCATACTGCTGGTTCACTAAAGATCAAATTATCATTAGCTCAACTATGTTCAAAGCAGCATTATTTGTAATAGCAAAATCCTGGAAATAACCTCGATGCCCCTCAACTGAAGAATGGATTAACAAATTGTGGTACATCTACACAATGGAGTATTACTCAGCAGTAAGAAAAAATAATATCCTAAAATTTGTAGGGAAATGGATGGATTTGAAGAATATCCTCCTGAGCAAGGTATCACAAACCCAGAAAGATAAGCAGGGGATATACTCACTCATTACTGGACTCTAATCAAAAAGCAAAGCATGTCCAAGCTGCAAACCACAACCACTGAACAGATTGGGATCTGAAGCACCTTGGACTGGCACCTTGATTCCCACTCCCTCCAGAAGAACACCTGACCCAGTCTTGATATTAGGATGAGGAAAGTGGACTTGACTGGAGTGGATGCTGAACTAATCCACCTCAGGACCTCTTGTTCTTTTTGGGGAGTAGATGGGGGATGGGGAGAAGAGAGAATGACTGAGAGGGGATGAGATGGAAAAGGGAGTTTGAACAAGGGAATACATGGATAAAAAATGAGATTTTATTTAGAAAAAGATATAGAAGGACTCCAAGAACATAGAATGGATAAGGACAGAGTCTTCAGCAAAGAATGTAGGAAATCATGGTAATCTGCATAGATGAAAGAAAGATAGAAAGAAAGAAAGGAAGAAAGGAAGATAGAAAGAAAGAAAAAAGGAAGAAAGAATGTGGAATACTGTCATATGTATCAAAACAACTCAAAATTCTAATTATCCATAAAATATTAAGATTCCTCTTTTCTAAAGACTTATTTATTGTTGCACTTAAGTAATTTCTTATGTTATTGTAATAAGACCAAGAACTGTAACATTTTAAGAATAAACAAACAATTGAGCCTTTGGAGTATGACTGTGCATCTTTAGGGTATACACCCAGAAGTGGCATTGCTGGGTCCTTGGGGAGATTGATTCTCAGTTTTCTGAGAAACCGCCATACTGCTTTCCAAAGTGGCTGAACAAGCTTACACTCCCACCAAAAATGGAGGAGTGTTCCTCTTGCTCTGCATCCTCTCCAGCATAGGCTGTCCTCTGTGTCTTTTATCTTAGCCAATCTAACAGGTGTCAGGTGGTATCTCAAAGTTGTTTTGATTTGCATTAATCTGATGGCTAAAGATGATGAGCACTTTTTCAGGTGCCTTCCAGCCATTTGTAATTCTTCTGCTGAGAATTCCCTTTTTAGATCTGAACCCCATTTTTTGATTGAGTTATTCAAGGTTTTGGGCTCTAGATTCTTGAGTTCTTTATATATCTTAGAGATCAGTCCTCTATCACTTGTAGGGTTGGTGAAAATCTTTTCCCATTCTGTAGGCTGTCGTTTTGACCTATTGACAGTGTCCTTGGCTTTACAGAAGCTTCTCAGCATCAGGAGATCCCACTTATTGATTGTTGGTCTTAGTGTCTGTGCCACTGGTGTTATATTTAGGAAGTGGTCGCCTATGCCAATTTGTAGAAGTGTATTTCGCGCTTTCTTTTCTATCAAGTTTAAAGTGGCTGGGTTTATGTTGAGGTCTCTGATCCACTTGGATTTGAGTTTTGTGCAGGGTGACAGGCTCGGATCTATTTGCATTTTTTCTACACACTTCCATCCAGCTATGCCAACACCATTTGTTAAATATACCATCTTTTTTACATTGAATATTTTGGGCCTCTTTGTCAAAGATCAGGTGTTCATAGGTTTTTGGGTTAATGTCTGGGTCCTCAATTTTATTCCATTGATCCACATATCTGTTTTTATGCCAGTACCAGGCTTTTTTTATTACTGTAGCTCTGTGTTCATAGCAGCATTATTTGTAATAGCAAGAACCTGGAAACAACCTAGATGTCCCTCAACTGAAGAATGGATTAACAAACTATGGTACATCTACACAATGGAGTACTACTGAGCAGTAAGAAAAAATGATATGCTAAAATTTGCAGGCAGGCAAATGGATGGACTTGGAGAATATCCTCCTGAGTGAAGCATCACAAACTCAGAAAGATAAGCAGAGGATGTACTCACTCATTAGTGGTCTCTAAACAAACAAACAAACAAGAAAAAAAACAAGGCATGCTCAAGCTGCAAACCACAACCACTGAACAGCTTGGGATCAGAAACACCCTGGACTGACTCCTTGGATCCCACTCCCCTTAAAGGAACACCTGACTCACTCTTGAGGGAGGGGGGAGAAAGCTGGATGTGCCAGAAGTGGAGACTGAACTAAGCATTATTGGGTCAGTGGGACCATAGGACTGTCTGCTGACTGCCTAGGGATGGGGTGAGGAGTTATGGAGAAGAAAGAATGGCCTGATGTAGCGGGAAGGGGAAGGGACCTTGAATAAGGATATACAAGGATAGAAAGTGTGACTTCTTTATCCATAATAATAATAAAAAAACTGTAAAATAAAACAAAAACACACCAAAAAGAATAAACAAGCAAATATAAAAACAGCAACAAAAATTAAGAGAAAATTATGAAAGTTTGGAACATAAAAAAATACAATCTACCAAAATGTGAATGATGTGAAAAAGCATTGTATCATGTGTGTGTGTGTGTGTGTGTGTGTGTGTGTGTGTGTGTGTATGTGTGTATAAATTAGTTCTGGAGAGTTTGTACAATATACTTTTGTTATATTTACCCCTTTCTCCTAACTTTTTTTTTGGAATTACCAGCTTTCCAAACTTCAAACTTTTGAGAAAAATCCCATCAAAATTAATTTCTGCTGTTTAAGAATTCTTGGATGTGGAGGATGAACAACTGTCTTAGGATTTTATTTCTGACTTACAATTTTAGAGGCTTAGTCTATTATCCTCATGGTGAGAAACACAGTGGCCTATAGACAAACATGGTGCTGGATAAGGAGCTGAGCATTCTACATCTTGATCCACAGGGACCAGAAGCACCGTATCACACTACATGTAGATTGAGCATAGAAGATCTCAAATCCCATCCCAGAGTGGTGATCTTCTTTCAAGAATGCCATATCTATTTCAACATAGCCATACCTCAGAATAGTGCTGTAGTAGCACTAATTCAGGTTGTACTATATATATCCACATAGTGCTGCTCCCTATGATGGCCATTTTTTTGTTTTGTTTTCAAATCAATTTACCTGGGTTTATATATTTAAAAATTCATACCAGAGAATAAGAAACATGTAAGCCAGTGATGTAAGTTTAAATATAGGAAATATAAAGAGTATTGTGAACAAACAAAAGATAATAATGTGATAAAGTACAAAGATACATAACTCAAGACAGAAGGCATAACTGTCAAAAACAGAAGAAATATTGCTACAGATATTTCAAAGACTAACAAATACATATTATGCAAACCTTGATGCAATGCATTAATTTTGTGAAATGAACAAATATTTGTCTGTTACAGTTGTCTAAAGATCATTTAAGAAAAATAGACTTCTATCTATCTATCTATCTATCTATCTGTCTGTCTGTTTCTCTGTCTATAATCTACCTTTATTATATATACCAAAGAAAATAAATATACAGTAAAAAATTTTTATGAATCACTCTAGACTGATCCAAGAAGGAATTTTATCTTAGAAATAATATCAGTATTTTGGTTTTTTCTGTCTCATTATTTATTAGTATACACTCTGGTGATATTTTCTCCTATGTTTCTGTACTTGAAGCAAATGGGATAATTTCATAAATAAATTGTTGCAGTTATAGAATTCTAATGTCGTAATATGTAAATTAAATTTTAGGGAGCAAATACTATCAGTTGTTCTTGATACTCACTTTTTCTTTTGCAAGTTTTATGATTTGCTGACTAGTAGCTATTAAGAGAACTCTAAAAAAAAATACTGACTTACGTGACTTTGTAAATGACTTTCATTCTTCAATTGTTATAAATTTCTATATGAGTAAATTCAAGAAATTTCAAAAATGCATGATTTATACCTTTTATGTTCTAATTTTCCAGATCATTAACATTTTAACTCCATTTTCAGTAAATTTTTGAGGAGAGGCTCCAGGTGATGAATCATCCCTAGAATTTGACATTCATGCACAAATAATCACACACATGTACATGCTATTTGCTTCATACTCAAACATTTTAAAAATTATTTGTTATTTTAAAAGCACCATTAACACTAAATATACTAATTAGTCCTATATTCTATTATCCTAGTTATGAACTGAAATAATTGTTTTTCTTCATGTATAGGAAATTTGTTAATAGCAGATGATTTTAATATTCACTTTATCAAATAGACCAGACAACTTGCCAAAAAATAGATGTGTAGACACATGAAACAAAGTAAAACACTAACTCTTAGATTCATTGATTCTGTGTATTGTTCTTTTTGTTTCAATTGTATTGATTTCAGCTCTAAGTTTGATTATTTCCTGCTGTCTACTCCTTCTAGGTGAGTTCACTTCTAATTGTTCTAAGGCCTTCAGCTGAGCTGTTAGGTCTCTAGTGTGAAATTTCTCTAGGTTTTTCATGTAGGCATTTAGTGCTATGAATTTTCCTTTTAAGACTGCTTTCATTGTGTCCCACAGTTTGGGTACGTTGTGGATTCATTTTCATTAAATTCTGGGAAGACTTTGATTTCTTTCTTAATTTCTTCCTTGACCCAGAGATGGTTCAGCTGAGTGATGTTTAGTTTCCATGAGTTGGTAGGCTTTCTTTGATTTTCGAAGTTGTTGAACTCTAACTTTAGGCCATGGTGGTCCGATATGTTACAAGGGATTATTTTTATTTTTTGTATCTGTTGATATTTGCTTTATGACCAATTATGTGATCAGTTTTGGAGAAAGTTCCATGAGGAGCTGAGAAATATGTATATTCCTTTGCATTTGAGTAGAAGCTTCTATAGATATCTATTAAATCCATTTGCATCATAACCTCTTTTAGACTCCTTATTTCTCTGTTGAGTCTCTGTGGTTGACCTATCCAGGGTTGAAAGTGGGGTATTGAAGTCTCCCACTATTAGGGTGTGAAAATTGATGTGGTATTCGAGCTTTAGCAGTGTTTCTTTTACATAAGCAGGTGCCCTTATATTAGGAGCATAAATATCCAGGATTGAAATCTCCTCTTGACCAATTTTTCCTGTGATGAATAAGTAATGTACATCTTGGTCTCTTTTAATTGCTTTTAGCTTAAAGTCTACTTTGTTAGATATTAGGATGGCAACCCCAGCTTGTTTCTTAGGACCATTTGACTGGAAAATCTTTTCCCAACCCTTTACTCTAAGCCTGTGTCTGTCTTTGTGGTTGAGGTGTGTTTCTTGTAGGCAACAGAAGAATGGCTTCTCTTGTTGCATCCATCTTGTTAGTGTGTGTCGTTTTATAGGAGAGTTGAGTCCATTGATATTAAGGGATATTCGTGACCACTGATTGATATTTTCTGCCATTTTTGGTGGTAACTTGTTTGTATTTTCTTTCTCTGGAGTATTGTTCAGTGAGGTTAGGGTTAGGGTTGCATTCACTTCCCAGAAATAATTAAGAAAAATCCACTCAATAAATCACAACAGCATGGATGAACATACAAGACTTGAATGATGACGATATCAGTAGATATGTTATCATCGAAGAGGGAAAATCTTATGGGTCCTAGCCTTTGACAAAGAACTACAGGTAGATAAGAAATGGTGAAAGCAGAATAAATGGCTTTCCCAAAGGAAGTGTACTTGCATTGGTATCAAATATCCAGTAGTCAACCTTCAAATAACATACATACAAGTAACATTATAGTGACCCAGCTGTTGTATTTCTATATTCAGGTGCATATTTTAACAATAGTTAAGGGAGAAAAAGACCAAAAATTTGAAGGAAAAAGAGAAGAGGACTACATGACAGGGGCTAGAGAATAAAAAGGGAAGGGTAAATGTAATATAATATTTTAATTTTGAAAGACAAAATTGTTTTAAAACATGCATAGATAGAATATATACATTTAAAAACTAAGATAAAAATAAATTTATTCCCCAAATGACTACAATAGTATTTTTAACTTACATGATCTTTCCAGTCTTATTTATACATCTAAAATAAATGATGTATGACTTTTCTCTTATGTTGTCATCTGTACCCAACAGTCCTTTAACAGAAATGCATGCTGAAACATTCTACATATAAAAATAGACATATGTCAATAGGCTAGTGTTGTAAAAGGATCCCTCCCCCCCCCCGGACCGTTTTGAGTCCAGGATGTTTGTGACCAGTGCTCGGTGGCGCTGGCGGTTTGGAACCTGGTCTGCGTGCCCGCGGCTTTTGTCCCCCAAAACAAATGAAATCACACGCTTATATACTTTAACACTGTTTGGCCCATATCTTAAGCACATTACTAGGTATCTCTTTCATCTTAATTCAACCCATTTCTATTAATTTGCTCACCACGTGGCTTCCATCCCGTGGCTAGCCAGTACCTCTACATGTCCGTTCCTCTTGGGGGTCCAATCGAGAGTGAGTAACTCCACCCTTTCCTTCCCGCCTGGCTGCCTCTGATTCTCCACCCACTTCTACGGTGCCCTGCATGGGTCCAAACAGTTATTTATTTACATCATACAGAGAACATTCCACCACAGGCTAGAGTAGAACACCAATAAGCAAACTTACATATCTTCAGACAACAGTTATTGGGTGAATGTGTCTAATATATATTAGAGAAAGAAAAATATTTTGTGAACAATGTGAGAAGGAAACTACTTAGACATGCAAAAGACTGAAGTTATATTTTCTCTTATTATGCATAAAATTCAACACTCATGGATAAAAGGCAATGTAAAAGCCAAAACTATGAAACTAGTGTAGGAAAATATAGGAGAAGTACTTCAATATATTGGTATGAGTGATAATCAACATTTTGGACATTATTTTAAAATCCAAAAAATAAAAGCAAAATATTCATCAGTGGCATTATATCTAATTATAAAACTTCTCACAATGCATCATGTAGAAAAGATAACATTAAAGCTTCTAAGTTTTTAAAATATAAATTCACTAGAAAAAAGAGAAGCTGAATGAGAATGTTGCTACAGGGGATATCTATTGAAAAACAGTGACATAGAAACTATTTCTCTTGAATTCATGTGAAAGGCCCACAGAAGCCAATTCAACTATGGTCCAAAAAGATCAGCTACATCCTGAGCTTTCAGAAGAACATGGGAGAAGCATCTATGCCTTATTGTTTTGGGAGCCATGATAGGTGCAACAGTGTAGGTGCCATGAAGTCTTACACCAAGGTTCCAGAAAGCTCAGTATATGGTAAAGGTGAATTTCCACCAAGAGACTCCTTAAGGATGAGAGAATGATGTCTAAGTTCTTTGGAGATCATAGGATTTTGGTAGTGTGAGGAATGTAGGTTTTCACACAGTAAAGCTAAAGACAAGGAGTGAAGATAAATTAGAGCAATGCTATATGCACTGCAGAAACAAAAATAGAAGGTCAGGTCTGTTTACACCCATTAGGTTACAGATTATTCTATCCTAAACCTTAGGTTTGTGGCTTGCCTTGCTACCTTTCATCCTTCATTCAGTCCTTCCTTTGTTATCTCCCTATCCCATCCCTTGAGGAATGGGAATATTTGCTCTATATCCCATTATATTTGAGGTTTTATAACTTGATGTTTCATTTTTTTCAGTTCACACCAAACTTTTAATATTCAAGGATTTATCTTGAATCTCTAAAGAATTTTGAATTTTTTGAACAATATTGTGACTTAAGAACCATAAATTTTCTGAGATGAACTAATACATTTTGAATTGTGAGATTAAAATAAGGCTGAATGGCACAGCAGTGGCTTGTTACAATTTAAAGTGAATGTATTTCCCTGTCAAACTGAAAAGTAGCACCACTCTGATGTTTAATCCTCATTATCAATCTGACGAGGTTGATACTAAGATTTAAAGACTATGCTAGCTGTGTCTATGAAGATACTCCAGAGAAATACTAATTGAGGAGGCATGATTGGCCTAAATATTAGTAGACCCAGTCAATGTTGTTGAGTTTATAGTGAATAAAAAGGATTAATGAAATGAATACCAGCTCTCATCTTTCTGCTCCCTTACTGAAGATGGAAAGGGATCCAAAAACTACTTTCTTTAAAAAAAATAGTTTACTATAAAATCTTACCAGCTAAATAGCCTCACACCCTAAAATTAACCAGACCCACATCTGTACACATCAATTGCAGTTAGAATAGGCCAGTACTAACATGTTCTCTCACATACAAGACAATCAAAATGAATGAAATTAACTTGGCATTACAAGGGAATGGTGAGGAATTGCAGAGGATTATAGCAATAAGTTTCTGGCCTGTTTGGCCTGTGGTCCAGACTCACAGACCTGCAATCCCACAGAAACACACAAGCGCTTATATTAATTACATGCTGCTTGACCTATGGCTCAGGTGTATGCTAGCTCTTGCATCTTAGTTCAACTCATTTCCATTCATCTGTCCTGCTACATGGCCCCTGGCTTACCTGTTTCTTTACA
>PVIH01007552.1:86997-99371 GCA_004025045.1 Sigmodon hispidus
GTCGCCATCTGTCCCCCGAAGAAGAAGCATGTAGGAATTCAGGTGAGCCACGGGCTGCAAGCCACGTGGTGGGTAGATTCATGGAAATGGGTTGATTTAAGAAGAAAGAGCTAGGTAGTAATGTGCTTAAGATATGGGCCAAGCAGTGTAAAGTATATAAGCGTGTGATTCATTTCTTTTGGGGGGCAAAAGCTGCGGGTGCACAGACCAGGCTCCACACCGCCGGCATCACACACGTGCCAGGTCACAAATCTCCGGACCCATACAGGCCGGGAAAAACATACTACAACAACATCTTGCTTCTTGGGTGACTGGATCCTATCTCTCTTGACTGTGTTCCTTTTCTTGTAATTATGCTCAGATTTCTTGCCTCCTTCTAAGGTGCCTGTCATAGGCCCAAATAGTCTCTTTATTAATAAATAATATTCACAGCATTCAGAAAATTTATCTCACATTAATTGATGATGTGGGGATTGGATGAGAATGTTTCCAAATGTTGTAATATGTTTCTGGCCTGGACTTTTTGGGCCTGGACCAAAGGTTCTACCAGTAGTCCTGCAGTCAGGCAGAAACACTTGCAGTCCCACAGAGACACAGGGACACATAAATTAATTGTCTGCTGATTGACCTAGGGCACTGGCATACAACTTGCTAGCTCTTTAGTCTTAAACTAACCCATCTCTTTTATCCTATTCAGCCTCAGTACCTTTTCTCAGAGCAGCATGTCAACTTCTTTCCTCTGCCTCATCTACTTGCATTTACGTTATCTCTCTGGTGCCTCTGCCTGGTATCTGTCTCTGTTCTGAGAAGTTCCCGAATTTTCTTAGCATAGTAGACTCACCCATACTTCCTGTTTGCCTTTAGCTAATCAGCTTTTATTAAATTCATAGGTGGGACAAATATGTACAATGAAAGGAAACAGGAGCAACATAACATAATCCCACTACACCTGAAGGCTCTAGTGACTAAGAAAACATGATACTTAGTTGATGGAATTTTCTGTGGGAGGTTTAGAAGGTGTGATCATGCTGGAGTAAATATGCCACTAGAGGAGACTGAGAGTTTAATCCTCACATGATTTCCAGTTCCCTGTTTTTGCTTGGTGCTTGTGATTAAGAAATGGATTCTTGACTTCCTGCTTCAGTTACCAAGTCTTCTTGCTGCTGCTCTGCTTCCTCACCATGACAGACTCCTATCCCCTTGGAATCATAAGCACAAACTAATTCTTTATTCTACAAATTGCTTTTGTTCTTACAACAATAGCAGAAAATCTACTAATGCAGAAGGACCTGATCCACATGGGAGTGTCAAGGTAAAGTCTAATAATGTATATAATTAACATTCACAGGAAATGATAAAATTGTAGAAAAGTTGACTTCAAAATTTCTTAAATATTTATTCTTAGGAGAGAGAAACAACTATAGTGTTAAAAGGTAGGCATCCAATGGAAAAACATACCAAAAGTACATTTTTTTTTTAAATAAAGAACTCTATTATTTAACATGTCAGTTGGTTGTGAGCCACCCTGTGGTTGCCAGGAATTGAACTCAGGAACCCTGAAAGAGCAGCCCATGCTCCTAAACCACTGAGACATCTCTCCAGCACATGGACTTTGTTATTTAAAGCATATTCTCACTTAATGCATTTTCTAAGAATTTAAAATTAATCTATTATAGTATATCAGCCTATCTCTTTCTCTTGGTTTTGAAGATGGTTTTATCATCTATAGCACAAATTCTATTTGGTGTTATAATAAATGCCCAGAGCCAGATATTGGGGAAAAGCTGAAATATCAGAGAGACAGAGAAATAAACCATAGCCAATTCTCTCCTGGCTAACTTCTCAGGCCTATCTCTCTGAGTTTTCTGACTCTAAACCTCTCTCTCTTCAGCCAACCAGAGAAGTCACAGGTAAAGTTGAACTTCTCCCTTCTCTCCTTGCCCAACTTCCTCATACAGCATTTCTAGAGCTAGAATTAATGTTGTATGCTACTGCTGCCTGGCTAGTAAGCCTTGAACTCACAGAGATACAGATAAACCTCTGTCTCCTGAGTGATGTGATTAAAGGTATGGGTCACCATTTTCTGACTTTCATGACTTGGCTCTGTGAGTGACTCTGTTCTCTGATATTCCTGACTATTTTTTATTAAATATACAACATATCACCACAATCATCATTCTTCCCCATCTGGCATCTGGAGATAAAATACAGTTCCTATTATCATTATGCTTTAAAATTTGATGCACATACATTACAAAATGACCTAGAATTATTACCTTTTGCCAAGTGAAACTACCCAGATAACATACCACAGAGATTAATAAATACTACTTCCCATGGCAATTATTTCCTCAATAAAATTAATATTTATAAAAATTTATAAAGTTCATAATACATTTCCTCTGAACTTATTCTTTGTAGCATATGGTTTCAGGTGAAGACAACATTGCTTACAATCATTTGAGTATTGTTTTCAGTAACAATAAAAAAGTATTAAATTAGCTAAGTATATTAGTGAGGATATATCCTGAGAGATAGAAGGTTAAGTACTTTGACATTATAGCAATAAATTTTCTTTTTATAAAGTAATCTGGTATTCCTCCTGATTTAATTACTGCATTGAAATATACACTTTTTTCCTCAGGTGTGTTTCGTTCTATCCTAGGTCTCTGGGTTATCCTGCCTATGTGTCCTGCCCCTCCAGGTAGAGTCATAGGTGAGCTTTCTCTCATGGTATGAGTCTCAAGCCAGACCCGTCATTGTTTGGCCACTCCCACAATTTCTGTTCCATCTTTATGCCATTTTATCTTTTAGGTAGGACAAATTGTAAGCTGGGCTAGAGTTCCACTCCCTCCACTGGAAGTCTCTCCTGATTTCAGGACATAGCTGATTCAAGCTCCCTATGCCCCATTTCTATGAGTCTTAGCAAGGGTTGCCCTTATAGATTCCTGACTGTTTCCATTATACTAGGTTCCTAGATCAGCTCTTCCCAGAGATCCCCACTGCCATTCTAGTTGTCTCTCCCAAAACAAATCTCAATTAAATTTTTCCTAATGATATTCTGTTATACTCATAGATTTGTGACTAGCCAAATTATTATTAAAGAGGCTTCTTCTCCCAGCAACTGATGAAATCAGATGCAGTGACCTACAGTCAATCATTGGGTGGAGCTTGGAAAATCCAGATGAAGGGGAAGGATTATAGGTATTTGAGAGGTCAAGGACACCACAAGAAAACACACAGCATCAACTGACCTGGGCTCCAAGGGGCTCACAGCGCCTGAAATGACAAGAGAACCTGCATGGGACTGACTGAGGCACTCATTCTGCATATTTACAGACAGCTTGGTCTTTCTGTGGGACTCTTAACCATAGGAGAAGGAACTGTCTTTAATTTTGTTGTCTGCTTTTGAGGCCCATTCCTTCTACTGGGTTCCCTTATTCAACCTTAATATGAGAGGAAATCCCTAATTTTACTGCAGTTTGATGTGCCATGGCTGTTGATATTCGTGGGAGTCCTACCCTTTTTTTTGAGGAGAAATGGAGGATGGATAGTGGATGAGATAAAGAGAGAGGTGGGGACAGAGACTGGAAAAAGAGGAGAGAGTGGAAACTGAGGTTACAATAGAAAAACGGACAAATAAAATAAACAAATATATATACATATTGTTAAATTTTCTCCTAATATATTTATTTCAAATTGAGTAGACTTTAAAATACTTCTTTACTTAATCTGGGCATGGTAGTGCATACTTACCATCCTAGCACTTGGGAGGTTGAGGCAGGAGACTACAAATTTTAGGCTAACTTAAATTGTAAAATGCAACTTGACTAAAAAGAAGTTCCTCTCTTAAGTCTGTACATTTAACTTCCTTGTTTCCAAAATATAATGACTTTTGTATATTTAATTAAATTTCTCATAGTAAAAAGTAAATATGGTTCCCTCTTTAATTTTCTGACACCTATCCTCATTAAAATATTTTCTAAATTTTGGAAAAATCTATATTATTTTGGCTTGTACAAAGCATTTTGATAGCCACATGAAAATATAAAGAGTTTGAGATTTTTCTAACTATAGCAAGGAAAAGAAATGTGTAAAACTCACAAGTTAGGTTAAGCATGGATAAGATGTTGGTAAGTAGAGCATGTGTGAGTTAAACACAGAGAAGAGAACACCAAGGGCACAGATTATTCATGAGACATCAAGAATGTATGAGACACCAAAGGCACTGAATAACAGAATAAATTAAATATACATGAGACATATGAAACACTTATTATTCATGAGGTCTTAATTCAGTCACATATTGGTAACATCCATTTTGGCCCTCACAGTTCTATGCCCAGAAAACTCACATAAAACCTATCACTGTGCAGTAAGATCAGCTGCAAGCTGTTGCTATGAGCCAGCAATGCTTATCATTGTGTTTCTCCAATGGAGCAAAAACCTATCATTTGCCCAGGGTACTTCCTGCCAGTGGGTCCTTTGCTTTAACATCAGCTTTTATTCTGACAACTCTATAATTTTAGAGAAATCAGAGGCAGAAAAATTGCATACTTCATCATGAGTTCACACAGTATTCCTTGTTTAAGGCAGGCATCATTATAAATATACTATTGTATTGTGTCCCCTTACCTTATGCTTTTCGTATCAAGTGCATTTGAAAAATCAGGTGCTTTGAACATTTTAATTTGATTTGTGCCTTAGTTGGTGATCATGTGTGATTACTTCTTTTACTATACTGAAATAATTTTCTACATAGACCCCATTGATCCAATCAAGTATTTTCTTATCTTTGAAACTGTTTAATTGACAAAGACTTACTCATTTCACTGAATTTTGCCCTTCTAGATATAAAGTATACAAAGAAATAAACTTCTAGAGTTTTTTATTTTGTGGTTGGTGGGTTTTACTGTTCCTTCCTCTATGTTTGTACTTTTTAACAGTCCATACCAGGTAAAAATTATAAAAGATAAAACATTTGCTATTTGTTAGTTTTAAATAATTTTATTAGGTTTCTCAAGATAATTATTTTTAGTTTATGTGTATATGACAAGGTTGCAAATGTGCTGTACATTATATGCATGCCTATTGCCCATACAAAATAGAAAAGTTCAACCAAAAAACTAATTTCCTGAAACAGTAGCTGTAGATGAATAGAAGCCAAAAAATGGATTATGGTAATTAAACTTGGACCTTCTGCATAAACAATACATTCTTTTAACAATGTGACCATCTTTTCTGCCCTCAATTTATTTGATCATTGGCAGAAAGTACAGAAGTTAAATTAGTAAGTTTATTTTAATGGCAATACTATAAGAATTTTATCTTCAAAATGAGTATCAAAAATTTTAGAGTCAACACTATTTTAAATTCAATTGTAATTCTTCTAAACACATTTTACTTACATGGTAATTATTTTAGACGTCATTAGTCAACCAACTGGTGAAATAGACAGTACATGTGATAAAGTCAATTATGTACTTAAGTTAAACTCAAACAAAAAAAATCAATGAAGTGAGTAATTACTGTTTCATTTTTACTTCTTTTGGATATTTTGAGAATTTGTACCCATGGAAATTTAACCTTTATGGTTTTCTAAAGGAAAATGGATTCCATTTATTCTCCCAGTCTTTGTCTGGTGTAAAGTTACATTGTCACAAAATGGATTAATGTGTAAGAAATCAGTTTAATTACATACTGTCCGTAAGATTTTCACAAGAATATAGAATTCAAAGAAAGGCCAGGTGATTGAAAGTGATGTGATATCTTGTGCTATGAATACAATAGGGTCTTATGATTTCTCCCAAATCATGAGCCTGTGAGAGGAGGAAACACATGCTGAATCCATGTATCTTTCTTGTTCATATAAAGTCTCTCTAATGGTAGTCATGGCTTTAGAGTAACTCACATTTTATGGAGATGGAATTTACCAATGAAAGTTTTCTTTGAAAGTGTAACTTTATTTTCCAGGTATCACCTTGTGTAAGAATTCTCAAAACAGAGATGACCACTCAGATACAGTTATAGCCTTTATTCCAGCCAACTGGGACTACACGCAGGTGACCTAACAATAGCACTGAGTGTCCAGAATACATTGTTTTTGAAGGCTAGAAACTACATCCTGACATCTCTGTCAGCAGCTGCAGGTAGGGCTTTGTGTAAGCAAACAATTTGGCAGAAGCAAAGATAAGCAGTTAGTTTGAAGTGGGAATTCTTCTGTGCAAGCAAGTAGTTTAGCAGAAGTTAAGATACATTAGGCTGGGGCATCTTGACCTTAGCTCCCTAGAATGCAGTTGGGTAGTTATTTTTCCAAGGGATTCTCCATCAAGGAGATCCGATTCTAGTTAAACCTGAAATGGCCTCAGCAAGAATTCAAGATGGAGAAACCCCTGCAGTTTTTACTGTCACGGTTTCACAGAGAGTGAGGCATTTGTGTTACTGTTGGAAGACAGGTGAGATGCAGATAACAGTGTGGCTGGAAGGGCTTTGGAGCATTGGAATAGCAGTGGGCAAAGCATGGACATGATGGAAGTTTCAGTAATTGATAAAGGCTATAACTGTATCTGAGTGGTCATCTCTGGTGGGCTCCCATTACAGAACTTTCCTACATCCCAACTGATTACAGCAGGAATTCTATCAATCCTAAACCTCATGTCCACTGTCATTTTGCTTAAACCCTTTACAGAAACTGTCTTGTCTTCAAAGATGACTGTGAGAATATGGTCTCTGGCCTGCATCTTTAAAGGACTTCCTTTCATTTCTTCTCTTATGTCTCCAAGATTTACATAGGACTCTAACACAGGTGAGGGCTTAATACTTTATTAAGGAAATAAACTTAGAAGTGAAATTGCAATTAGATAGACTTCCCAGGAATATGACTCGCATTCTGGAAAATAATTTGAAGATTCAGGGCAAAGACCACATATGGGTTCTCCCAAAATACCATTTATCTTCCACACTCTGCCCCTAGAGTCGTGTCTGAAAGAAGTCAACTAACAAAACAATGATTAATATTCAATCAGTCTCTAAATGTGAGTGGGCTGCATCTGTGATTTGGAAAAGAAAAATTCTGGAATAAAATATAGAGTATTTTTGAAGTTGTTTGATTCTTCTTTATAAAAAAAAATAAAAGATAAAAAAAAGAATTCTCAAAATAACCTGCTCAAGAATATGCTGAGTAAGTTCACAGGAAAGTCGTTGATTGCATTCATATTGTGCAGTGCTATATCTTATGGCATTTCAGGGCCAAGAAGACTGCATCCCCTCAAAATAGCACTTTGATAACTACCTTTCAGTGGAGACAGTAGATCAATGTACCTGAAATTCTTTCTCCTTTCTATCTTCCACTCTTTTTCTTGCTATGGAAGCAAGAATCCTTTCTTTAATTTTTTTTTTCTCAATATGGATCATAGACACTTAGCAGACTCTTCCACTGAGCAGATCATAAACCTAAAAAGATACTCTGTCTCTTCTCCTTGGAAGATTCTCTTCCCAGATGACTCCTTTACCCTTACCTGTGGAAGAAATGCAATCTCAAAAAGCCCAAGAATAATCTGAAAAAATAAGCCTTTCTGGGTTTCCTTCCTCAAAATGTTATCATTAGAATATCCCTATGAGAAATGCAAAGAGTAACAAAAGGAGTGATAAAATAAGTTTTAAACAAATAATAGAATTCTAAATAGATATCATTGCCTATGGTTACATTTAGTATAAATGCTGTAAAATGAATACAGTTAGGTATCTGTCAGAGGTCTATGCAGAACTTACATGCAGAAAAGTACACATTCATATCTGTGCTAGAGAAACTTCTGTGATTAAGAACATAAATTCTTTAGTCACTCAGATTAAATCAATGTTTAAAACTAGGAGCTTGAGGAGATAAGCCAGTGACTGGGCCTACAGAAGATTTGGTACTGGGATATGGTGAAATGAGAATACAAAGTTAATATTATGGAAATTTAAATTTCTTCTTTGACTCTGTTACTTCTATTTATACATATCACAGCAAAAATACTTTGAAAATTTATAATTGCTACTTAATTCTTAGTCATTTCTATATCAAATTTAGTAGTAATCATCCATGGAAATAAAATAAATTCAGAGACAATTATCCATAGAAGCTCATATTTTGAATTGATTTTTTTTGTTAAGGAAGCATGTGTGCAGGTTAGAGGAGAAATCTGTGAGATGATTTCTCTCCCGTTAATGTATAGATTTTGGGACCAAACACAGGTAATCAAATTTGGTGCAGGCATTTTCCTGACTGGGCCTTTCACTGGGCCAATATTTACTATTTTAAAAAGTTAATTTAAAATATTTAGTATATTTTACAACAAGAGGCAGCTATCAAATGATATTTACAAAGTTCTGATGTGTGTGTTTTGAAAGTAGAAAGTAAACACACTAAAGTCATGCTATGTTTGGTAATAGACTAGGGCAAACATATTTTCATCAAGAAAATTCTGAATTGACTGATATACTTTGTATTTGTGTTAATTGCCCTTGCTAAAATTTATATAATTATGGTTTTTAAATTTTGTTGCTTTAAGTATAAAAGAAGAATAAGAAGAGGCTATTATCACCATATTAACTGTCTGGGTTGCTATCTTTTTTCTTAGATAGTATTTGTGGCCATTTCCAATTATTTATACATTCTTTATAAGTCTAACTGAAGACTTTTGCTTCTAATATTTCTCCTCAGGGAAACATTATCTTTATGTACATATGATTAGAATTCTAAGTCGAAACAGGATTTTCTTCTAAAACTCAGCCATTCCTTCCTGAATTCTAACTAACCTTTCAGCTCTGCATTCCACCACATGAGGCTGGCAAATGGTGTTGTTTTTATAAGAATTAACATTCTTGTACATCACACAGTTGCATTTACTCATTGCTCTTGTTAGTACATTTTAAATAAAATGATTATCTGCTTATGAATATACATATTTCTATATAAATATGGAACTTACTGTTTTAAAAGTTCAATTATGTCAATACAAGAGATCTTAATAGTTAGTTATTCTGACCTAAGGAGCATCAAATGATCAAATGATCATGAGTTCCAGAGAAACCTAAGCTATATATGAAAACTAATTATCAAAAACCAAAGCCAAAAAAGAACAATGAAAAGTTGAACAAAACAAATGGAGAAAAACTCAAAAATGTTACTAGTTAGGGAAAGGCGTAACATACACATTAGAATGTAAAACATTACAACTTTCTACATTTTATCTACACACATACACCTTTATTCTCACTCATGACTAGGTAGCCATATAAACTTCACACAATGATGTGTAGATACATATAATTTCTTATGAAGATAAGGTGTAAGACTTATGAGAGCAATTTATTCTAGGTGGTGAAAAAAACCTGTAAAACCTTATTTCAGTTCTTTTTTAAGTAATTATTGCATTTGTTACATTTTCATAAAGCAATGAAATTTTTTTGCATTTTTTGGTAATTAATATAAAATATGCTTCTTATATTGACACATGCTGTCTACCATGTTGGGGAAAGTAAATTTTATTTATTATTTTTTAGTAGTATCTTATTATTTTCTATGTGTATTCATTATGAAAACAAATTTTGAAAGCACATAATTAAAAATTTGCCAAGTGAGTTGTATTAGCAGTATATGTAAGATTTTATGGAGAACTCAGGAACCAAAAGCAAATTTGCTAAAAAGTGACTGCTTTCTTCACATGTCTGTGTGGCTCAGTGAGGCAATGATTCTTTAAGCTGGTCTGATATAATGAGCACTCATGCTTTCAAGTGCATCAAATCCTGTAGAAATTGAAGTGCATTAGCCCGTAAATATTTTTGTGACACATTTCAGATGCTTTCTTGCCTGTGATAGAACATTTTTTCTTTCTGGACCACTACATCATCATTCTCTAGTTGCTCTATTACCATCATTAATCTTTAAGAGTACAGAATGTGATATGCAAACAGAAGCTTAGAAAATATAACTGACATTTGAACTTTTGTTCAATAGATTGTCTTGTAATAAAAGCCATTATTATGTAAAAGATGATATTTTTCATTGGGAAGTTTGTCATGTGTGTAAATAAAGTATACGTAATATCAAGTTTTTTAAATTTATAAACTTTAAGTGGATAAAAGCTATGAAATGTCATACTCTTAAGCTACCTAGCTTTTCTGTAAATCAATTTCCTATGTCCTTATCTATAAAATACAAGCAAATATCATACAAAAATAAAAAAAAATTCTTTAAGACAATCTAAGCTTTTATTGTTAGGGAAATGGAAGTTCTTAGAGATTTTCTATACATGTATGAGGAAATGGAAATTCCTAGAGATGAAAAGAGACAAAACCAAACGAATAAACAAACAAAACAAAACACAGAAAGGAGCTTTTCCCAGCTTACATGGTGGCATTTCATACCTTCCTAACTTGTGTTTGCCAAAGGCTTGATCAAACTAGAAGCCAATAATTTTCTATTATATGATAGTTATAAATTATAATAGTGTATATTCACAATTTTCTTTTGACAGAGTGTAACAATTTATTGTTCCTAGAGTTATCTCTGTTTTAATAAATAAAACCTGGGTGAAATGTATTATTTGCTCATTTCCAGCTATGAGTTTTGAACCTTTGGAAAGCTTGTCTGCTTTCTACTGCCTTCTTCAATGAGAACAGAAGCCCAGGACAGAGTCTCAAAGGCCAGACCCTCAAGGAAAAGGTAGACCAGAAGTTCCCAAATCTATCAATTTTATTCGTATGGGACCTTGAGGTTTGTAGTAAAAATGTTTTCCATAAATTGCAATGGGCAAATATTTATTTCTTTATTATCTTTTTATATCTAAAGTTACCACTGAGATTTTCTAAAATTTCTATTTCACTGCTTAAATTATGTTTGTTTGTTTGCTTGTTTCAACTAGGGAGCTCTCTATGGGTTTTCTTTGTGTATGCATGGTGAATAAAAAGAGAAAATAACTCTGAGGGTTCTGGGTTTCAGTACATTGGGGTTTTGTCCCCATAGTGGCTGGAGGGAGAGAGTTATATTAATAGTTACAAGTGCAGTTGTTTAAAACAAGCTGGGGCTATAGCTCAGTGGTAGAACTGAGAATTCAGGAATCCCTAGGATCAATCTCTAGTACTGCAAAAAGAGCTTAGAACACATACAGTGACTTGCAAAGCTTTGAAATTTTACTTCCTCTCAGGATCCAAATCCTGGATAGACTACAACTAGAGCCAGTGATAATTGAGCAACTGAGCAGTTTCCTGAAGTTTTTTTTCTTAGAATATGGCACAAAATTTCTTAAAGCGTTATAGTGCTGAACTCACCTCCCCATCTAATAAGAAAGGTAGAAACTGGCAGCAGGTTAAGGGATACTGTCACTTTAAGAAGCCTGCAGATTGATGTGTAAACATGGAGAAACCAGGGGCTGATTTTTCAAACTGTGTGAGATATTAACCAGCCACCCTATTCTAAAATCAGGAAATCCAAACAGAGATTTGCACCGATTAACACCCCCTTTATATATTTTTTACAAAAATACACTGAGAAAATAATCAAACGCTTTCATCTCTCTTGTCTTTTTTTGTTTTTTTAGAAGTGTCAAAAGTCTACATTTAAATATAAAAAATTAAAAGTTAAAACTCTAGCCCTTCAGTGAAGGAGATATAAAATGGCGTGGGTAAACAGCACTAGAAAGAAAAAAAAGAAAAAGAAAGTAAAGGAAGATAAAAATATAAAGAAATGGGGTCAAAAGACAAGAAAGTCAAAGAAAGGGGGAAAAAGAAGACAAAATAAAAAAATTATTTGACCAGTATAAATATGTCCACATATAAAATGGCATCTGATTACATTTACAAGGGAAAAAAAATACAAGGGTGGAGCGTCCGTGAGGGGTAAAAATAAACGGGTCTTCTCAATTACACCTATAAGGAATAAACACACACGGAGAAAAAATTTGGTCCTGAATTGTGTTTTTTTCAAAAGTTCAGCACAGATTTGAGTTGTGTTTGAATCCTTTTTTTTTTTTTTTTTTTTACAAAAATAATACTGAGTTTATTCTGTGTTGGTCATCTAATGCTGGGTATGAGGTACCATTAAGTATAGTTAATATATTCAGTAAGAGTCCATTGCAGAAAACCAATTTTTTCTTCTGTAAGTAGATGTCAATTGAAGATATTCTTTTTTTTTCTTTATTTTGTATTTATTAAAAAAAAAAAACACAGTAAAAAGAATTTAAAATGTGGAAGAGTTAACAATAACTATATAGAGGATAAGAATGATAAGCATGGCTTATCAAGGGTAGACATACAAATAAGATTGCTACACCTATATTTTCTTTGTGTTCATCTTTCCCTCTGAATTTTTTTTTTTCCATCCCTGTATATCC
>PVIH01007553.1:0-99265 GCA_004025045.1 Sigmodon hispidus
ACAAGCAGTAGATGCCATACTCACAGATTACATCTCCCCCAGCCTTATCACACCAAAGACCAATCTGTATTCGGCTCCATAATCAAAGGGAGTGAGCAAAGGAGGAAGGCACAGAAAGAGCCCATAAAGAGGGCTCAATAAACACCATACTGCTAAGCAACACATCCACCTCTTCACTCCTCCCCACGCCACACCACACCCCTAGGCTTCATACAAACAGAAAACTAGCTCTGTCTCCACGCCAGGAAGACACACTGTTTCACTTCCTCCTAACCTCTCCTACCCCCACCACATATATGCATATACATACGTGTGTGTGTGTGTGTGTGTGTGTGTGTGTGTGTGTGTGTGTGTGTGTGTCCCCTTCTCAAGTGCTTTAGGGTTTCATATCCGTTCCCCACCTCTACAGCTTTTCTCAACTGGGGTTCCACGAGGAAATGGAGTCCAAGTATTCTAAAACATTCTTTGTTTATCATCTGTAAGGCCATTAAAAGGGATCTGGAATGTATTAACTGTGTTATCATCCTTCAGAAAACAGAGAATGCACCCTCAAAGAGTTTCCTATAGAACTTATTTTCTTAAAGATGGCTTCTCTTTGCTCTGAAGTCTTGAGAAATGAGTGCCACTTTTCAAACCTTGACTTGGAAACAAATAATTTTTTGCAGGCTATTGGAGTGGAGTGGGCAGAGAGATAGATAGGCCAAGTGAACAATAAACTGTGAGAAAGCCCACTGAGAAGAGGTCATCTCCACAGACTGGCAGGAGGCGCAAAGAGGGCCATGCAGTCTTCTTCTGGAAGAAGAGGGTCCTATGTGAAAGGGTTCCAAGACAGGGCTGAGCCTGTCATGCTTCCAGAACAGTGGGAGGGAACCCTGGAGCTGAGAGGGCATGCGGAGAGCTGGGTCCTGAGAGACATCAGATGGTAAAAAGTTTGGTTTTCCCTGGGTGACATGTTTGAGAAGGCTCACTCCAGCTATTGTACTGGGAATGTGCTACAGTAGTCAGCAGATTGGAGAAGGTGCAGAAGGAAGCCTCAGGAGAAGACTGGGATGATGATTGTGAGCTGATGTGACTGAGATGGTGGTGATGGCAGTGGTAGTAAAAAAGGAGAGGTGTGGGGGAGAAAGGGGAGGAAGAGGAGCTGCAATCACAGTTCATAGACTGTAGCTCATGGAAAACACATAGACTTCTTTACTGAGATCCTACTGTGTGCTAGCATTTTATGTTACCAAAATTGACCCTATCATCCTAGGAGCCAGAGTATTGACAAGCATCTTCTTTAGTAAAGAAACAAAGCTCAGAGTTTACATCATTATTTTAAGATGTCTTTAAGAGGGAAAACTTAGCTCAAGAAACCCCATTTTGTATGTTAGTAGCTGTTTTATAAAAAGGCAAAATAAAGTTTAGTTTTGCATTTCTGGCGGGGAGGGGGGAGAAGGGGGGACTGCCCAGTTCTGGGAGAAGAACTGTCATGCCTGACCAGCCCTGGGAAAAGAACATGTCCTAAAAGAAAAGACCTAGCAGGGGGCCTCTCTAGAATACCTTCCTACCAGCCCAGTTCTGGGAGATTAGCCAAAACATCTGCCCAGTTCTGGGAGAGGAATAGATTCTTGCTTGCCCAGTTCTGTGAAAAACCAGTCACCTCAGATAGGGTCCAGGTGGGGTCTAAAGATACTCTAGGGCAGAAAGACCCTAGGCACGAACCAATCAGTAGCATGTCAGCACCCTGTCCCCAAGCAACCAACTTTGTTGTGCCTTTTGCCTATAAAAGACACCTTGTGTTACCACAGAAGCTTGAAGTATGCTCCCTGCCTGGCTTGTATTGCGCTGCCAATAAACCTTGCTGTTGCATTCTGGACATCCCTGTGTCCGGTGATCTCTCTGTGAGTCGAGCTCTGGGCATAACAGTCTTTCTATATTATATAGCAGTTTCCCTTCAAACTGGTACAGAAAGACCATTTGAGCTGCCAATGGGAGCAACTTGAGCTGCCTGGCAGCTATGTAGAGCTCCAGAGGTGCAGCTTTCCTGAGTCATCACCCAGGTTGAGCTATTCAGTGATGCGGCTCCTTAAGTAACTCCTCCCCTAAATTCCAGTTAGTGATCCCAATAAAAATTCATTGGTTCACCAAGTCGGACTTTGGTGCGTGCAAGTATCACTTTGGTCTGTCGTGGGCTCTCTTTCTGGAGTGAATAGATCTGTGTGTTGTCTCTCCAGAAAAGGTCTCTCTCTCCCTAACCAGGCAGTGGTGGTGCATGCCCCAGTACACAGGAGGCAGAGGCAAGCAGATCTCTGTGTGTTTGAGGCCAGGCTCGTCTACAGACTTAGTAGTCTAAATTGAGTAAGCCATATTATTCTAACACACCAATGGGCTGTGTTTCCATGCATGCCTGTCAGCTCAGCCCATTCATTGGGCAAGTCATGGCTGCTGCTGGCTACCACCTTGTGACTTCTATCTCCTTAATCATTTTATTAGTTATCATCAAATGTTATCCAACATAAAATTGATCACTTCTGGCTCAAGGCAATTCAGGAGTCCATTATACAATCCACGTTGCTGTTAGCTTGTTTGTTATAGGACTAACACTACCCTGTTAGAGCCACCCAGCAAAAACAGCCTGAAGGTTTATTTCTACCAATCTATGAATATGATCTGACTGTTCCATTACAGATCCTTCATCCCTCTGCCTTCCAGCAAAACTAACAAGAGTTTCACATTTAGTCGAAATGTGGCTCCTGAACCATTTCACACCAAGGACCTTTTGTATTTTGTTGTAGCCTGCTGTAATCCCTCGATTTGACAGCTGTTGTTAACCAGGAAGCTCAGTTCTTGCATCTGGTTAAATACGTAGACATTGCTCACCAAAAGAAGCCTGCCAAGGAGACTGTCATTGTTAACAGAATAGCTAATAAAAGTTCAGCCCTGGTACACAGAAACCCAACTTCCTTCCTATGAGGATTCATTGTGGAACATAGGCTTTTCCCATTATGATTTTTGGAATACTGAACATTTTTAGTCATCCCAGGAGACCTTGTGTAAGGAATAATGAATGGTTTTCACAGCTTACTTTAAGCTTATCATAACTTTCTTTTCTAGGGCCATAGCACCTTGAATGTACCCAGTCTCCCCTTATCTAATGATAACTTCCAGCAGCAGCAGCAGCAGCAATGGACATAATCACACCTCCCAGAGGGCAGGTGTTGCTAGCTGGCTAAATGGTAAGCAGGCACTTAAATACCCCCCAAATGTCCCTCACTTGGCAGGGGTAACTTATTCTAAGTTTATCCTGAAGAATCAGACTGAGGATTTAGAAATCGGAGTATCAATGTAAAACCAGGATATTAGTGATTGCCAGATCAGATCCGAGTCTCCCTCCCCAGCTCAACACTCTTCAGGAAGATGCAGAATATAAAAGAGGCCTTGTGTGTAAGACTTTTGGCACCAGATCTATGTAAGGGGGGTGCAGTAAAGAAACTGTCAGCATGACTGATCATGGAATGGTTAAGGGAAAGGTTTGTACCATAGATAAGAGTGAGAAAATATCCAGGGGCATCTAAGAAAGTCCAGAGAGAGGAAGAAGTAGACTGAACATGACAATAGAACTGGACAAGGCCAGGGCTATCTGCAGGAGACGGGAGAGAATAGAGAGCCTAGTGAGAACAGAATGAGTAGATGCAGGGAGGAGAAGCCTAGGAGCTGCAGGGAGTTGCTGGAAGGGACAATGAAATGGACAACAAGCATTTGTGAGTAGGGATAGGGGAGTGTGGAGGCTACCATGGACCTTGATATGTTTATAGGAGCCACGGTAAATGTGAATTTGAGAGGCATGTGTCCCCTTTGCCAGAGGTAAGGGCGCTGACTCCTTTTGGCAAATGGGAAGAAGCTTCACTAGTTCTTGAGAGATTATTTAACTGCCAGAAATCCTCCTATAGTTCAGGTGGAACCAGGTCTAGACTCAATTTTGGATGAGTCGCTGAGCCTGCCCTTTTATTAGGGAAATGATGCCTTTTGGTCTTGACAACCAATTCCCTTGCTGTCTACAATTCCCATATGCTAAATTGCAAAAGTGGACCAGATGGCTGAAGAGTAAAGAAAAATCATGAGTCAAACATTAAGACAGTAAGAATTTTCTCTTAATCCCAGATATGCATGATGATATACAACACAGTCCCTGCACTCAGAAGAGGCAGAGGTAAGAGGATAAGATTGAGAGGCCAGCCAGAACAACACAGTGAGTTCGAAGCCCCCTGTTTGTTTTGTAGCAAGATCCTGTCTCAAAATAAGGTTTCTTTTAAATCTGATGTCATAAATTTCACTATTGGAGCTGTGTCTTTTGTGAGAAGCTTCGCCCTGTAAATGCTGCCTTAAGCACCATTCCACCCAGAACCTCTGCATCTAGGGATCATGTCAAGGGCTGTTCTTGCTTCCTATTGTGTCCTTGCCTGTCTTTGCAAAAGGAATCAGGGCCAGAGGTCCCTGGCATTGTTTTAAATTGTTTTATGGGTATGAGTGTTTTGACTGCAAGTATGTCTGAGAACCATGTGCGTGCCTGGTGCCTGCACCTGTCAGAAGTCAGCATCTAGAAGGCAGCTACAATCCCTTGGAATTGGAGGTCACGGCAGTTTTAAGCTGTGGATCCTGGAAATGTAACCCAGCAACCTCTGGAAGAGCAGTCAATAGTCTTAAACTCAAAGCTGTTCCTTAGGAAGACATTTTCTAAATGCTACAGTCACTGAATATAGCTACCCTCACCTTCAGGTTACCAGTACATGAAGTACTTGACCCTCTCATCTTAGTAAACTGATGTCTTTTATAGGACCAGGTCAAACCTGCACAGGGCACTATGTACAGAGAAAGGAAAAGGGAATTTGGGGAGGAAAGGCTTGCTCAAGTCTGCTAACAATATCTGGCCTCACTGCTAACACATTGGTGCCCAACATTACTCTCAATGGATCTGAACCTAGAGGCAGTAAAGCATGTCAAGGGTGGCTTTCACAGAATGGGATGAGGCCATACCTTCCCTGGGAGGGACACAGCAAGAGCAATACCACCCCAGCCCTAGGTGGGACACCAGGCTGAGTAAATGCCTGGCCCAGGCACCTAATCACTACAGACTCTTCTCAAGGCTTTCCTGCCAGATAGGTCTGTGGACTTCATGTCATAGTGCTGGGCATCCAGACAAAATGGAGGCTGGTGCTTCAAAATCTACACAGCACAGACCAGTCCATCTTCACAGCAGGACCATCAAGTTGGTTCTTTCAGACTGTTTCACAGGTCGAGAAGCCAAATTCTTGAAGGATTTCTGCTGGTAAATGGCAGAACCTCCACTTGAACCCAGGATCTTCTGAAGTCAAAGACTCTGTGTTTATTTGTTCTTAACCCATCCCTTAACCTTGTTTTACCCACATTTGAACTCTTCCTCTCCTCTCCTGGTTCTCTTCCTGCTTTCACTACACACACATACACACATACACACACACACACATACACACACACACACATATACACATACAGAAAACACACAATACACACACACACACACACACACACACACACACACACACACACACATCAAATGGTTTGGGCATCTTCAAAATACTCCATTTCAACTGGGCTAAACCTTCACTACTAGTAGGCTGTCCTGGGCTGTCTTCAAGGACTCTGGCCATGCCACATGAACCTTCAACTTCTCTCCACGACACCTTCAGCCCTGGGGCTTCCACTACTCCTGAAATTATACCTTCACCAATGGCTGTTCCTCAGAGACTCCAGCCCTGGCACACAGTGGCAAGTCTCAGCTGCTTTATGACCCATTCACACCATCAAAACTGGGACCACCTAGGTGACTTTTACAGTACCAAGTTTGGCTATCAGAATAAGGTACAACCTTGGGCATCTCTGGAACATGGCTTCTGTGTGTAAACTTGGGAAACACTTCTCAGATTTCACCTCAGTGATGCTGGTCTCTTCTCAACTACATCCATTCCCCAGCCCCAGCTGACCAGCATCCATTGTCCCAATAAAGCAAAGATTTCACAGTCTACTAGTCTCTGGTTAATTACACCCATTTCTTCAGCCCCAGTCAATCGGAACCACAGATATTTAATCCAAAAAACTCAATGGCGGGGGCTGGAGAGATGGCTCAGAGGTTAAGAGCACTGACTGTTCTTCCAGAGGACCTGAGTTCAATTCCCAGCATAAACCATATGGTGGCTCACAACCATCTATGATGAGGTCTGGTGCCCTCTTCTGTAAAACTGTATGCATAATAAATAAATAAATCTTAAAAAAAAAAAAAAAAAACCTCAATGGCCCTGATTGTCTTTAAGGGACTCCCAAACTTCCCTCAACATTTACCTTCTAGATTCACACAGAAGACCCAACAGCTTTTCCCACCCAAAGTTTAAATGCCACTACAATCCTCCCTGAAACAGTCAGGTCTGACACAACAATTCCTCAAGGCCTGGTGCTAGAGTGTCTATTGATGGGATGAAACACCATGACCAAAAGCAGTTACCAGAGGAAAGGGCTTATTTTATCATATAACTCTCAGGTCATACTCCATCGCTGAGGAAAGTCAGGGCAGGAACCTGGAGGCAGAAACCGATGCAGAGGTAATGGTTTTCTCAGCTTGCTTTCTTATAGACCCCAGGACTACTATCCGGGGGTGGCACCACCCATGATGGTGCCCACATAAATCACTGATTAGGAAAATGTACTGAAGACTCCACTGCAGACAGGTCTTATGTGGGCATTTTTTCAGTTAAGATTCCTTCTTCCGGGCTGGAGAGATGGCTCAGGGGTTAAGAGCACTGACTGTTCTTCCAGAGGACCTGAGTTTGATTCCCGGCAACCATATGGTGGCTCACAACCATCTATATGATGACATCTGGTACCCTCTTCTATATATTGTATACATGGTAAATAAATAAATCTTAAAGGAAAAAAAAATTCCTTCTTCCAAAATAACTCTGGCTTGTGTTAAGTTGACATAAAACTAGTCAATACAAACCCCAGTTTAGTGCACAGAGGCTCACACTGTCAAACCAGGACCCAGTTTTTCAAGTTCTCTGTAACCTCCAAGTATACAGAAGTGAAAAGTAACTGCTTATAACCCATGGCTCCCAGGAACCCAAACAGCTAGCTCATGCTAAGGATTTGGGGAGGAATTTCATTTGACAGATACAGACAGCCCTATATTTATGAAGTCAGTAAGAGTTGAGAGTGACCGACACTATAGAAAAAAAAAGCATGGGGGGCTGGAGAGATGGCTCAGTGGTTAAGAGCACTGACTGTTCTTCCAGAGGTCCTGAGTTCAGTTCCCAGCGGCCACACAGTAGCTCAAAACCATCTATGGTGAGATCTGGTGCTCTCTTCTGTACACCATATACATAATAAATATTTTTTTTAAAAAAATGTAGGATAAATATTTTTAGGTTTTTTAAAAAGAGATTCAGAAGAATTGTGGGATTCTCCATATTCACCCTGCTACACAACCAGGACACCAGTCAGACTTGCCTCTGCTCAGAACACATGGAAACCTGAAACCTGGCTGCTGGTCTCCTAGACTGATGAGATGAGCCTTGAGGCAGTGTAGAAACCAAGGCCCAGACATGGGGATCTGTGATAACTTTTATTGGAACCACACCCCAGAGACAAAGAAACTAGATTTTGATCCCTGTTTTATTATTTAATCTCTGGGGCAAATATTAGGAACATCCTGGATTTATTGTCTCTGCTGTAAGCTGTTACAACTGGATCCCCAGGAAGCAGGCAAGAGTGGTAAGAACCTGGAGCCTGGCTCAGCTCATGCTGCATGGGGAAGTCTTCCTTTCTGAGATGAATGGTATTTATGGGAGTGCCGTGAGCCAATATTTGCCTTTGACTTAACTCAGGACTTAAATGTGCAGCTTAGCAAAACCAATATTTGCCCTTTATAAGTTTCTCCTGTTTCAAAAACTGCCCAGTAATGAAGGCAATGGGAACACAGCATCCTTAGGAGAGCCAGAGGCAGAATGAATGATACCAATACCAAGGCCAGCAGAAAACTGAACTCCAGAAAACCGTCAAAACTAAACACATATGCAAGGTGTGACTGCTCCTGAATCACATCTCAGTCTCCACATCCTCCTTAGAAGTCACCCCACCCCCTGTGTCTACTTGGAAAGATGAAAAGACTTATGATCCCTATCTCACAGCTAAGAGTGGTGCTCAGAAAGGTGATGCAGGGGATTGAGGCTCCTTCCACTGCACTGGAGGTTCCTTCCAAGACACACTACACTGGAGGTTCCTCTCATGGCACTGTTTTTGTTTTTTTTTAATTTGCTTCTTTGTTGTTTTACAAAATAGAAAAATGCCCAAATCTAATGTAAAGATAGAGAGACTGACAAATAGCCTATCTATAGCTTTTTAAAAGGAAGAAGCAATGAGAGGCAGGGGGAAGCAGAGGAGGGAGAAGAAAGAAAAGATGAATGGATCAAACACCCTGGAGACAGACTGATGTGTCTACTCATGTCTACTCATGGAGAAAAGTGAATGGAAATGCAACTAGAAATACTGGCACTTTTCCATAGTTACCCCCGTGTACATAAAGTCACTAGCATTTTATTCACATTTGTATGTGTTTACTAGGGAACATATTAGCTATAGTATTTTCACTTATCTCTTTTTGTTCCAGGAGTTCAAACTCACCCTCAGCCCCTTTAGACTGAAAAACTTTTAGAATTCAGTTAAGGAGCAGGCGAACTGACTTTGCAGTATCTTCCAAAATTGAAAGACTGAAACGTTCTACTCTTCAGGCCTTTCCATAGAAAGCAAACAACTTAAAATGCTCAGGAAGGCAGGCAGTGATGGTGCACACCTTTAATCCCAGCAGGTGGATCTCTGTGAGTTGGAGGCCAGCCTGGTCTACAGAGTGAGTTTCAGGACAGCTAGGGCTACACAGAGATAAACCTGTCTTGAAAAGAACAAAAAGCAAATAAGCAGAAACAAAAAAGGGCTCAGGAAGTCCCCAGTACTGACCGTATTTACAAGGCTTCTCCCTTCCAAGAGTAAACAGACAGACTAGGAAGCGTCACTCTCACGCAAGCCAAGGGGCAGAAGACTCTCGGACCAGGCTGGCCACCCAGATGAAGTAGAAACCACACAGCAGCAGCCTTGACTCTAAGGCAGCTCATGGACGTCACCCTGTTTGAAATTACTGAGAAATTATACAATTTGTACATTTCTTTCTCTACATTTGGGACATTCTTAAAGTACTTTCTCTATACCAATATCGTAATATTCACTTTCTAGAAGGGACTCCAACAACACAAATTTCCAACCTCTTGATGTTTTCCTTTGAAATTCTGTTTATCTAATATTTTTTCTATGAATTACTGCTTTTCCAACACTACTATTTGTTCTCTATACTGTAAGATTTTTATCCATCTACCTTCAAGTTCACTGATTCTTTTGTCAGTCACCTTCATTCTGCAGCTAAGCCAACCCAGGGAAACGAGTTACTTCAGATGTCATAATTTGGTTTAAAATTATCATATAGTTGTTTTTCACTGGCTTCAGTTTCTCTGCTGGGGATTTCAGTTTATCCACTAACTGAATGGATATAATGGTTGCTCAACCCCATCTGAGACATCTTAGAATCAGTTCTTGTTCATTACTTTTCTTTTTAAATACTGTTTAAATTTTCCTGTATTTCTTTCTAATATTGAGTAAACTGAAGCTGAAACTATGACCTGGACATTTGAACACTATATATTATGAGATGCCAGATCCTTTTGAGATCCTCTGGGAAATGTGGGTTCTCTTTGTTTTGGCAGGCAATTAAACCACTGCCCCTGTCCTTTTCTCTTTTACAAGTGGCAGCTGACATTAGTTTAGATTTCAAATCCTTGGCTACACTGTTCATATTTGCATATCACATATGCCACTCAGGGAGCTATCTAGGACTTGGATGAGTAGTTAAAAGCACAATCGTATTTTCAAAACTTCTACAGTACATCTTTAGGTCTGCTCCAAGCAGACGCACCCCTAGTGTGCCCAGGATCTCTGGTTCCTTTGTCTCTGATGCAGAGGTCATGTTAGCAAGTTTCCTTCACCATCTCTTTCTTCTCAGGATATCCTCCCATTTGCTGGCCTCCACTGGCTTCTTTTGCAGGTACCCATAGCTAAAATGCTGGTAGAGTCACAGAAGTTTAGCCTTCCATGGTATAGTTCTTGGAGACAGGGCTATCATGAGTCTATCTTCTAATGCCGGGAGCAGTCCTGTCTGTTGTCCCAGCGTTCCTCATGTGACTGATTGTTTTGAGAAGCTATGGCAAAAACCAGAACTCCCAGTTTCTTGTCTTTTTCATAATAAAAATGCTGTGCAAATTTCCCTTTACAGCCAACACACAAGAAGTTCTACAACAGACATCAGCAAAGTGTCCCTAAATTCAGTTCACTCTGACAGTGGCCTGCCTGGAGATAGCATCAGATCCCTCAACTCTTTTACCCACCGTTATACTTACTAACTAGGAATTTGGTGAAGAAAGTATAACAGTGGCTAAAGGCATGTGAAGTTAGGCTGTGTGAGTCCTAGCTCCGCTCACCGGAAGATGTGTGACCTACTTTTTTTTTTTTTTTTTTTTTTAATTTGGAATTATCTTTTTTTTTCTTCTTTATTTATTTTGTATTTATCAAAAAAAACAGTAAAATGAATTTAAAATGCTGAAAAGTTAACAATAACAATAAAGAGGATAAGAATCATAAGCATGACTTATCAAGGGTGATAATGCAAATAAGATTGCTACACATATATTTACTTTGTGTTCAGCTTTCCCTCTGAATTTTTTTTTTCCATCCCTGTATATCCTTATTCAAGGTCCCTTGCCCCTCCCACCACATCAGGTCATTTTTCTTCTCCGCAACTCCCCATCCCCTTTAACATCCCCTAAACAAATTTTAGTTTCTATAAAATACAAATAATGATGGTAATAATACTTCCCAGAGCTTTTTTTGGGGAAGATCAGATGAGTTACTGTCTAATAGTCAGAGTGGTAGAAAAGTGCCACATGTATGTATCCTCAGGGTCTCAAAGGTCACCAAAGTTGTCCTTGCAAAAGAGGGAGCCCTGTGCTGAGAAGGTCAAGAGCATGGCAGGAGTCAATTCTCACACCCTCCAATGTGCTGAAAGTGAAAGCAAGATTTTTGTTTTAAAAAAAAAAAAACAAACGAATTGTTTGTCTGTGTGGATCTTCTGAAAAGTCCCATGGCAGAGGGAAGACCAAGAGACCTATGCTCTGGCAGATCCTCCTTGGGGTCTGAGTCTTCTGCCCTAAGTCATGATATAAGGACAATGTACTCCACATAAACAAAACTGACAGTAACCTTGAAAATCCGGTGGGACAAGGTCATTTCATCATTTACCCTACAACCCTAAATAGAAAATAAAATCTTTACCTGTCTCATAAGGCCTAACATGACTTTTGTTCCTTTTATATATGCCCTCATTCCAGAAGGTCACTCCCTTAATAACCCTCCCTTTCTAGGCATGCCGAGCTAAGGTCAACCCAGCCACTTTCCTCATCATTGAGCTCAAATGGCTATATTCCCATGGGTTTCCCTTCCTGGTAGGATGATTTTTAAGACACTCCCAGAAAGTGACCTTCCTGTCCCAATACTTCCACAGCCAAGAATCACTTTACAGTGGGTGGTTCTGTGCAGACCATTGTACACAGCCCAGGATTAGTTTATAGTGGGTGGTTCTGTGCAGACCACTGTACACAGCCCAGGATCACTTTACAGTGGGTGGTTCTGTGCAGACCACTCACTGTACACAGCCCAGGATCACTTTACAGTGAATGGTTCTGTGCAGACCACTCACTGTACACAGCCCAGGATCACTTTACAGTGGGTGGTTCTGTGCAGTTCACTCACTGTACACAGCCCAGGATCACTTTACAGTGGATGGTTCTGTGCAGAAAACTGTACACAGCCCAGGATCACTTTACAGTGGATGGTTCTGTGCAGACCACTCACTGTACACAGCCCAGGATCACTTTACTGTGGGTTGCAATAACTTGTTCCATAGCTTTTGTCTCTGTACCTACACTAGTATTTTTCAAAACAGGTATCATTTTACCATCTCAAACACAAGCTGAACTCCATGGGCATACCATCCTGACACAGCCAGTCTCAGAGTCAATGTTATACTATAATAAGTGGTTTTATTAAAATTAAAGAATATATATGGTTAAATATCAGATTTTGCTACATATAAGAATAGGCTGTTTTTTATGAAATTTTGTCTCCAGTAGATAATGAGAAAGATAGCTAGACATGTATGATATATAGAGAACTCCCACGGACCAAAGACAATGAGCAACTTACGAACATTCTTATTTACAGTCCTATCTATTTCTGAATATTCTAGGTTATTTTTAAAACAAATCTCTGAATCAATTCATTCATAAGCACTTTACTGTGTATATCTTTAAAAATAAAAGCTTTTGCTGAGCATAGTGGTATATGCCCATAATCCCAGCACTTAGGAGGCAGGGGCAGGTGTATGTATGAGTTTGAGGCCAGTGTGGTCTACAGAGTGAGTTCCAGAACAGCCAGGGCTACAAAGTGAGACTGTCTCAAAAAAGCTTTTCACAAAAGCAACCACGTCGTTTCTTGTTTGTAAGTTCACAGGAGAAATGTCTGCTCATCTAGGCCTGTGTCCATATGAGCGACTCTGCACATACTGACTGATAGATGGAAGAAAAACCTTACAGGAGGAAAGAAATCAGTGTCTTCTGTTTCAGCTTTGAATCATTCTGAAAGTACTACTAATAAAGTTCTCAGAAGCAGAGAAAATAAGAGAAGCACAAGCTCCTGTTTCTCAGTATCAACAAACTGCAGGATGACTTGAGTTTCGGCACTTGCTGGCTTACCCCTGGGGCGAGACACTTGATGATGCTCACCACATAAAAGCTTTTGTCCCTGCCTGACTCAAAAGTACCATGTGGGCCGACAGTATCCCTAAATCCCCCCTTCTCTAAGACTTAATACATAACACCCCACCCTACTTTCCCTCTCCGAGACCTTCTTCTCTCCCTCTAGCATTGTCTGTGAAGGCCCAAGCAGGAGGAGTCTCCACAAAGTCTGCCTTGGAGATGTGTTCTCACTAACAGTCATAGACGTCATCTTTGTGGAGAGTGATTTTGGTGCAGGAGGAGGACCTCTCTCAGGAGAAGTTCTGGGTCCTGGTAGTGATTCTGCCTTCTTGGCAGCCAGTCAGTCACAGGACTCCTCGATCATACCCTCAGTGTCATTTCTCTGCATGAAAGTAATCCCTCTGTCTCCCAAGAGCCCTTATGAGGGCCAAAGGAAAAAATGTTTTAGCAATGATAAAACAGCATACAGATGTGAAGAGCGCTCCCGAAGTTCCCCATGGTTACACCCTGTGAGGCTGTACCTATACTTCACTGCTCTCCAGAAGGCTACAATTGTTCTTCTTTGTTTGTTTGAGACAGAATTTCACAGTGTAGCCCTGGCTGTCCTGAAATTCCCTCTGTAGACCAGGCTGGCCTCAAACTCAGAGATCCACCTGCCTCTCCTCCCAAGTGCTGGGATTAAAGGTGACCCTGTCTTATGACCTGACAGGACCCTTCTAAGAACTCTGCACATAAGTCTTTAAAAGAATCAGTTCACAGATGGTTGGAAAATATATTTTATACTCCATTTTCAGTTGAGAAAGACCAAATGTCATGTACAATTTTTGCATTTCAATGTGAAGAAAACAATTTAATGGGCATAATCTTTCTGAAAACTACAAAACATCCTGGGGATCATTAATTATCAAAATACTTAAATAAATGAGAAAATATTTATGTTCATGATTTTGAAAGTTTGGTTTTAAAACAATTTGACCTCCAAACAGTTGTGAGAGTTAGCTTTACATCAGCTTAGCTACTTCACATGTCCCCATATGTCCAGCCAAATGTTAGTCTGGCTATGTCTGTGGGGTCTAGATGAGACTACTGTTTACATCAGTAGTCAGAGCATGTAGAATTGCCCTTCCTGGGGAAGAAGGCCTCACCCAGTGAGTCAAAAACTTACATAGAGCAAAAGGCAGACCTGCCCACAAGCACAAAGCAGTTCCTTCTGCCTTGAGCTGGACCACTGAGGGTTTTTCTTGCTTGAAAAGGCATCTCCCCCTGGGTTTCCTCCCTTCCAGCATTTGGTCTAGAGACACCATCATCATTCCCCGGTCTCAGACCCAACACAGACCACAACTATATTCTTAGCTCTCTGTGTCTCCAGCTTGCCAACTGCAGATCTGGAGACTCTTCAATCTTCTCAAAAGCAAAAACCAACAGGGCGGGGTGGAGGTGGGGGAGTGTTGGGAGCATGCCTGGTTCTGCTTCAAGCTTAATATTTTGATCAAATAGTTTTAGTACTCTCTCCATCAAAATCCCAGCTACTGTTTTGTGGAAATAAACAAGCTGAATTCTAAACTAAGGAAAAATGATTTAAAAATCTACAGTGCCGGGGCTGGAGAGATGGCTCAGCGGTTAAGAGCACCTTCTGCTCTTCCAGAGGACCCGGGTTTGATTCCCAGCACCCACATGGCAGCTAACAACTGTCTGTAGTTCCAGTTCCAGGCAAACACCAAGGCAAATAAATAAATAAAATTTAAAAAAAAAATAAAAATAAAAATCTACAGTGCCAATCTTAAGAAAACAGTGGTAGGTCTTCATCAGACTTGTCATGAAACTACCATAACCAAGCAGTAACAGAGCCATGAAAGAACCAACCTTAGAAAAAGAACAGCACACCTACATTCATTTAATTTCTTATAGTGGTACTAATGGAGTTCAGGGGAGAAAGAGAGAGAGAGACTCTTAATAAATAGTTCTGCTGTGTCTAAACTGATAAACAGAAACAGAGAAAATTGCCCACTGTAATATCTAGAACATAATCTTAGGTGGATCCCAAGTCTGCTGTGACCAGATGCCTGACAGAATCAACTAAAGAAAAAGGATTTCTTCTGGTTCAAGGTCTCAGAGGTTTAGGTCCATGATTATTTGGTCCCACGTCATCAGAAAGCTATGGTGTGGCAGAGGCTACTGAGCTTCTTGTCACAGAAGCAGAAAACAGAAGGGGCGTACGTACAGGTAGGGGCCAGGGCATGACATAGCCCCAAGGACACAGCCATGATCATATATGTACTTCTTCTACCTAGGCTCTACCTGTCCCTTTCACCACCTCGCTACAGCATTGTCATTTATGAGCTCATCAAGAGATGAACTCATTGATCAAATTGACAGATTGGTCTATCTCTGGAACACAAACACCTAGGCAAATACTTCACAAATTCCTTAGGGATTTTTTTCACCCAACAAAACTGACCATCAAGATTAGCCACTCCACTCCCATGCTGCCTACTGCTGCATCTATGATCTGAATAGCATGAGGGCTGAAGAAAGAAACAGTCTTACCTTTTCTGAAATGCCCAGTGTCAGCTTTGATACACAAAACAGAGGCAGAGCTACCTAGAGCTTTTCTAAGCAAGGACATAGGCTCTGAGAGCAAGGAGCTGCTTAGGCTTGTGAAGAGCTGGAATAGGGAATTAGTCAGTGCTTCCCAGAGAACAAGGTCATTTGGGCAAGGGGAAAGTCCTTGGCATTTCCAGGCATAATCACTGCTTTCACTTCCTTAGCGTAAATGGATAATGCCACTTACCTAGTCCTAGCTTTGATTTGTAGATCCACTCATCATGATTACCCATCTTCTAGCATCTCAGACAGATATTTCCAAGTTCATCAGTGTAGCCAATAAGCACTCATGACCAAGCACCTGCCCCAAACACTACAGCATTACAGTATTCCCAAGTGCCTCAGCTCCCAGGGGAGAGAAACTTTTACAGGAGAGAGTTATAGCTACGTTTGGAGGGGCCAGAACACAGTCTAGATGTTTCTGGGAATGCTCTTTGGGACATACAGTTGAACCCAGATGTGAACAAGGGGGAAGCTAGGACCATGGGGAGGATTATGAGCCTCTTCTTCAGTCACTTCTCTCTGCTTCTTTGAGAATATGACTTTTCCCTTCTCTCTAGACATCTTTGGTAAGTATTGCTGAGCTGAACACAAGACATTTTCCATAAGCCTAACAGTTTCTTTGGAAGCTGCCTAAAGAGGAAGTCCCCATACTAAAGAATATATCAAGCAGAATTGCTCTTTCTATGAAATCTTGCACTGGTTACCTCAACAAGATTTTGTTAAAAGACCAAAAAAAAAAAAAAAAAAAAAAAAAAAAATCTTGATTTGTCACCCATCTTGACTTGTAGTAACAAACCTACAATGTGGACTCAAAAATAGTTCACAGAAACAAATACCATCAAAATCAGTATGACCTCCACTTACACTGTGTAAGGGAGAAGCATCTTTTTATAGAGAACAACATAGGGGGCTGGAGAGATGGCTCAGAGGTTAAGAGCACTGATTATTCTTCCAGAGGTCCTGAGTTCAATTCCCAGCATCCACATGGTGGCTCACAACCATCTATATGAGATCTGGTGCCCTCTTCTGTATACTGTATACATAATAAATAATAATAATAATAATAATAATAAAGAACAAGATAAAACTGAGAATGAGTGTTCTTTTGCTTTTGCACCTGTGGAAGGCCCTTGGCATGCAGGATGTGGCATTAAAGGCTCTGAATACATACATTCCATTCTTCACATACCTCTTGAACCCAAGTACCAAAATCCCACTTACAGAAGTCAATCTGAGGGCGGTCTCTAGAAAGTCAGATGAGAGGCAAACCATGCCAGTGTTTACTGAGTATTGCTCTTAGGACTATCTTTATGAACAGTATAATCCTTACAGTAATGCCATCTACAGAGACACTGCTGTCACTTCTATTATTTTACTTTGAGACACAATCTTGACATACATTTCAGGCTGGTCTCAAACTCGAAGCCTTAACATCCAAGTTCTAGTATCACAGGTGTAAGCTACCATATCAGCTCTTATCTCTAAGGCAAGGGAGTGAGATTAAAAAAAAAAAAAAAAAAAAAAAAACAGAGTAAATAATTTCTCGAAAGTCATACATCTGTATCTCCAGAGCCTGCGTCAGAGCCACGTGCAATGAGGCTATGACAGTAGGCAGGTCACTCCTTTCCTCAGGCTGTGTACCATTTGGAATAAAGTTCCTCCTTATCTCTGGGCAGCTCTTAGACATATGCCATTGCCACCCAGAAGACCCTTATAGTCAGTTTGCAAAGCAAGGGCATCTAATCAATGCTCCCCTGCTGGTTGTGGCCTCAGCTGTCCCAGCGGTCAGATATTTGAGTGATGCTATAAGAGGCATGTGGGAAAGAACCTCCAAATGCAAAAACACAGTTTCCTCAGTTAAAATGAACATAACTTGGAGTAAATTTTCACACCCAGTGCTAGTAAACTAGCAAAACTGGGGACCTTGAATGTCACACCGAGGTGGGAAAGCCTGAGCAATACCCCGCTGACGTCTGAAACCACTGAGCACTCTCTAGGTGCTAAACACAGAGGCTGGGTGTTTATTATAATACATGGTTCAAAGGTCAAAAAGAATGTGAGCAGGTGGTTGCGTGCCACAGCATCAAATGTGATGTCAAACACTGAAGCAATCTAAATATTTCTGCACAGACATAAGCAAATTACTATGAGGATTCTAAGTCATCTCATGAAATTGCTATCCTATTACTGATACTACATGGCTGGAAAATGTTTCTGACAAATGGGAAAAAAGAATTAACTTTTCATCAGCAGTAAAAGTATAATTTCATCCGATATTCCCGTCAGTGGTCAGCGTTGGCAGGGGACTATGACAAAGTGACAACGTGGGCATTGAATGCCAGGATTCCAAAGTCTACCTTTGCCTTACAACAGAGTATTGGAAATGCTTAGGAAGAACAGCAGAACCACAGTGGGCACCCACAGAACTGGCATGTGTTCTCCTAATCTGTCTCTCAACAAAACTGTCATGGTCTTCCTTGAAAGGACTGCGTAGACTCAGGGGCAGCAATCGGAATTCAGCACCAGAAACAGCGTGGCCTGGCCTGGCTGGGCTGTTACGGTCTTGAATGTCATCTACCTTCCAAAAGCAAAGCTGGCCCAGGTCCCTGAGAGCATCGCCACTTTACCTTTACCACTGACACGTTGTAAAGAGTATAAAATGGAAGTCCTTTGGACAAGTTAGGCTAAGCCTGAGTGACATCATTTAATGTGTGCAGTGACATAGATAGAAGTGCAGGGTGGAGCAGAGATAAGCAGAGGCACCCTCTGAATACTCCACCCGGTTACACCCTGACTATCAGGAGGAACAGAGTGAAAGGAGGGGGTAGAGAGGGTGAGGGGATTACCTCACCTAGTTGCTAGGGTGATGTCGCCTAGCAACCGTATTAGCATATTAAGTGAAAGCAGACCCAAAGCTGCGTTTTGACCAGAGCTTCACGATAGAAGTGAAGGGGCTCCATCCGGTCCTCAGAGGCGAACACTCAGAAACTCTGAGGTAAAAGAGGAGGCTTCGAGGTCAAAACTCCCTCCGATCCTGGTCGACTCCAGAGACGCTGAAGGACCAGACCCCATATCCTGGGCACGAGGAGGGACAAGGTTCCGAGCGATTGCTGCCCGAACCAGCGACTGAGGCCCGGCTGCATCTCCTCGGCGGGTGCCGACAAAAAACGCGGACATCAGCGGCGGGAAAAGGTCGTATGATTGTATTAATGTGTAACTAACGTATTTGATGTGGATTGTGTATTCTGAATATTATAAGCATCAGTAAAAGGTTATTGAACCGCCATTGAGTGTCTGAGCCTTCCATTCGTCTCCAGCTGACCACTGGAGAGTGCCTGGGATTTGCTCGAGACTCACGTGACCATGAAGGCAATGACACCTTGCTTCTGCTCACCTGCCAGCTCACTCTTAACAATGGGTTGAAGGGCAGCAGGGTGACCGGTTACCCCTGCTTCACCAATGGGCCTCGTCCCTGATGCATGATCTAGTATCATCAGCAACTTAAACCCTCAAACTCAGTAGTATATGACAACACCATGGCCTCTCCTCCTCCACCTGTTCCATCCCCCCTATTCTTCCGGGCCCAGATCAAAGCTAAGGGTTTGTAGTATTTTCAGCTTCACTTTATGACTTACGGCAACTGACCTTACCTCACTGGGCTTCATTCCCTAAGCTGCTAGGTAATTCAATTCTGCACATGATGTCGAGGTATGTGAAATGACAAATGCTAAGAACTTATAATAATGTAGTCCCTGGCCACATGTGGCTACTCAAACTGAAGCATGCTATCAGGTAAAAAATGCTCACCAGAATTCCTGGATTTCACATGGGAAGAAAAATCTAAAATGCCTGGCTAATAATATTTACATTGATCACATGATAAAGTAATATTCTGAACATACTTAGGTAAAATATGTTAATTTTATCTGCCCTTTTTTAAAAACTTTTTATGAAGCCATTCCAAATTGGAAACATACACAGCCAACATCTGTGGTTTGCTGTTGCCATAAGACAGCACAGGTTGGGACAGAGTGACAGTTCCCTCTTTTTCTCTCTTCCTCCTGCTTATTGGCCACACAAACAGCTCAGCATTTTTAGCACATGTCAAGTCTTTAGTGCTGGGTGAGGGTTCTCCTTCCCAGACCCAGGTGTCCTAGTCAGGGTTTCCATTGCTGTGACGAAACACTGTGACCAAGAAGCAAGTCAGAGAGAAAAGGGTTTATTTGGCTTTCCCTTCCATATCATAGTTTATCATTGCAGGAAGTCAGGACAGGAAGTCAAGCAGGACAGGAACGCAGAGGCAGGACCTGATGCAGAGGCATGGAGGGGCAGGCCTTACTGGCTTGCTCAGCTTGCTTTCTTAGAGACCCCCAGCCTAGAGATGGCACCACCCACAATGGGCTACACGCCCCCACCCCCGGCACGCACACTGTGCTTTGGATTACTGATTGAGAAAATGTCTGGATCTCATGGAGGCACTTCTTCGACCGAGGTCTTCCTCTGTGGTGACACAGCTTGACTTGTGTCACACGCTAGGACTCCAGATCACCACCTGTCGAGAGCCAAACTCTAACATAGCCATATTTTATAAGTTAGCTCCTACAGATAGCCATTTGCCAGAAGGCTACATCCTTACCGTTTTAAGCTAAACCATGACTCCAAGTAGTTTCCCCTGATTCTCTCAACTCAGCAGGTGACATCCTCCAGGCCTTCAACTGATAACAGATAGATTTCCATATCAATTCTACCCTGTCTGTTACTTCCCCTCAGAGGCTTGCCACATTCTTTTGAATATCCCAACCCTTTCCTCCCAGCCACCTGCATGGCAGAGAGTCTGTATAAATATTGGCTGAAATAATAAAGCTAAGGAGGACTTGAACAGAGAGATTTGTCTTGTCCTTCCGTTCTTTGTGTTCCTGCCTTCCATTTGCTTCCTTCCCAGGTCTAGGTCCACGCTGAAGACCCTGCTGGCCGGGGCAACCACCGAGAGACATGATGGAGAACAGAAGGAAAGTCAGACCAAAACTCAGAAGACGACACTCCAGCTCTCTGCCACTGTTACTAAGTTTCAACGTAATTCTACATTTTTGAGGCACAGCCCTGTCACTAAAAAAACATGAGGCCTTTTGGAATGACAGACTGTATACTGGTGCTTGATAAACTGCAAAGAACTCCAGACAAGGTGAAGAAGTGTTGCCTTCAGGATCACACTACTTTCTATAGCTCGTGTCTCTAAAAACAAATCTCCCCAGAAACACGTCTCCTCCTCCCACCTGCTCTCCCAACAATACAGCCAATGCTCAAGCAGAAGCCCCTCAACACCCCCCCACAGTTCCAAAGAGGCAGGCCTGAAGTCGCTCCAAGAGAAATGGCCTCACCACAGATGGTGGTATTGGTAGGTAGGGCTTGGGATGAAGTAGTCAGCCCAAGCCCAAAGGGTTGAGGAGTGCAGGGCACTGTCATGTGGACAACAGGGAGCATCTAGACCACACACTTTGACAAATAAGAGGATGCAAAGGTGTGAGCAAGCACAGAATTCATGGCACTGGCCAGTGTGTGGGATACAGTGGCTGATCTGTGGGGACCCACATCAGGCCGCAGGCCCTTTCTGCCGGTGGGAACCTACATGGCTTCTCTCCTGTGCTGCCCCAGACTCCTCTAGCTCACCCCACACTGCACTCAGCGATGAGTGTGGTAAACTCTTGAGAGCTTGAGTACCACCTGTGACAGCTGTGCAAAGTTCAGCTATTTTCACCGAGGAACTGCTGAGCGTCAGAGGGTCTGTCTCAAAACATCCTGTTCCTTCCTGCCAGGTGTGGAGCCACCTGTAACCCAGGCTAAGCCAGTCTGGGCTGCACAGCAAAACCATGTTTCAAAATAAAAGAAATAAAATCTAAAAACAGGTAGAGGAGGAAAGGGGGAGGGGGCAGTCACATTAGACCTCTGGAATTGGAGTCAATAGGGAGACACATGGGACCACATAGGAACGTACAGGTGAGAAGGGACACACAGACTGGCTCAGCTGGCAGGCATGCTCTGAGGACACCGCTCGGTCTACCAATGGGAGCAGAGAAGCAGTAAGTATTGTTATGTTCCTGTCATTACCGTACCATTACCGTTATTGTAAATGGCATTCACACAAAGGACTGTGCTGGGCACCTGATTAGAAATGAGCAAACTTGTGGGCAAATTACTCTACCTTTGAGAAACCTGAAGCTCACAGACAGTGGGTGCTTTTCCCAAAGGCCACACACAAGAAAGTGGCGGGAGTCACTTCTCACCCACAGTCCTAGTCCTCTCCTTGTGAGCATGTGACAAGGTGGAGAGAAAGCCTTCACGGTAGTTATTTTATTGGGCACCCTTTGTTTTCTAAAACAAAGATATGCATGTGCACACATGTGTGTGTACACATGTCACACACAGAACCGAGCCGTCTAAGATGCAGAGACCATCCTCACTGTGATAGCCATGGATGGTGTCAATAACTTTGCAAATCTGTGCTGTTCTTCCAGCTTGTTGAAGACCCTTCCCTTCAATTTCGCTGACATGCTTGAGAAAGCAGAAAATGACTTATTTAGACTGAAAAAAAGCACAGGTAACAACAGAGCTAGCATTAAAAGTGGGAGGGGGTAAAGAAATTTTTCTTTAGATCTCAGCCCTATTGGGTTATTATGGCCATTCAAGTAGTTGAGTAAGCTTGGCTGTTCACGAGAGAGACCCACAGAAGATGTGTTTTGACTAAAGCCCATAAGCGGTGATCCCAGAAACCCCAATGCATCTGAGCTGCAGATTCCTTTGTGAACTGTTCCTTGGAGTCTTCCCTAAGGAAGATCAAATGCCAGTGTGGAAACCTCTACTCAAGCTGGGACACTGGAGACACCTGATCTGAAATCAAAAAGCCAGCTCACATCAAGATCCAGCTCTCAAAATTTAGGGATGCTATTCTGTGCATAAGGGCACAGCACTGTCACCCCAGGAAGACCCCAAGAAGATGGGCTGCAGTAATGGTAGAGCAGATCATGGGAGTGACAGTAACTTCTGAGTGTCTTAGGGGTGGGAGCATATCCCCTCCACATTTGCTGTCCCTAAAAAATACCCCCCACCCATTGCAAGCAGCTTCCTTTTAATTCATGGTCACATCCTATGTTTAGAACGTTTAGAGATCCTTTTTTAGTTGAATACTGAAACTAGTCTCAGGTGCCACGGCAACCTGAAAGGTTCAGTTTGACTGGCTTGGGGAGAGGAGTGGAGTAGGACCCACAACATCACACGAAAAGTCTTCCACAATGCAGCCAAATTCTTACCATTCCCAGACTTCAGTGAATCACTGGCTCCCCATCCTCAGAGGGAAGGTGGCCATATAGGAAGCCAGATGGAGGGCAAGGAGATGGGAAAAGCTAGAATTGTACCCAACCCTCTCAAATTACTGAAACCATCATCACAAAGCACTGCCACCCTGTCACCTTTGAGAAAGAAGTGGGAGGAAGCTTACTTCTGCTGTGTGTAGTGGTTTCTATGTGAAATGTCCCCTGTAGGATTATGTGTTTGAAAACTTGGTCCCCGGCTGATGGTGCTGTTTGGGATGGTGTGAGGCCTTTAGAGGCTGGAGCCTGGCTGGAAAAAGCATGACAATGGGCATAGGCTTTGAGGTGTTGTGGACAGATCCTACTGTTCCTACTGCCCACATGTTCCTTCCTCTCTCCCATCTCCCTCCCTCCCTCCCTCCCTTTCTCCCTCTCAGCTTTAGGGCTGCCAGTGAGTGCAGTGTGATGGGTGGGCCACATGTCCCTACTGCTATGCTTGCCCTTCATGACAGAATGCATCCCCTCTGGAATATTAAGCTAAAATATCCCACATCTTCTCTTAAGCACCTTTGGTCCAGGTAACTAAGAAGATGGCCAGCACTCAAGTGCACTCTCTTCTGTCTACAGGCCTGAAGGCTCCAGATACAGCACTGCCGTGATGAGGACAAGGAAGCCTGATGACAAGAGACCGTCACAGAATGTCTGCAGCAGCTGACATCCATGTTCAGTATGAGGGTGAAGTCATCACTTGGGGGATCCATGCTTCAAAATTTACAGCTTATATGTATCTATAAGTCCTAAAAGATGGAGGAAATGATTCCTTGGCTAGAGAACAAAAAGACTGTGTCGACCACCAATAAAACAGCTATAAGCACCTTTTTGACTTGATGTGTGAAAAAAACCAATGAGTCTTTATCTATTATTTGTTGAATACAGAGAAATTCAGAGGCCATTCCCTGTATGAGGAGCCTCTGCCCTGCATACTCACACATTCTAGTGAGGAGCCCCAGCCCTGCATACTCACACATCCTAGGTGAGAAACCTTAAGATAATGCTATCTCCCCAGAACCTGTCATTTTTCAAGTCAACTATTCTGGGTCTTTGAACCATTCCTTAGGTAACATAGTTTCTAAACTCCTCAGTGTTTTCTGGCCGGATCCCATTTGTCTACACCTGTCTTTAAGGACCCAAACCTGTGACCATGTATGGAAAAGATAAAGCACCTTTACTGGGCAGCAGTTTTTGTTGGGTTCATTTGGGTTCATTCAGTATCTCAAACTCACTGATTTTTTTTTCCCAAGTCCTGCTCTTAAACCAAATATCCCCTTTGTTCTTCTTAAGCTATTGGGAGCTGAAGCCTGGAGTGGTTTGAATGAGAGATGCTCCCCTCTCCCCTGACCCTCCCCCAATCTCAGGCATTTGAACACCTAATCCCCAGGTGATGATCACATCTGGAGAGGCTTAAGTAATGTGGCCTTGTTGGAAGAAGCATGTCCCTGGAAGTGATTTTGAGAATTTAAAGGCTCCACATTATTTTTAATGTGCTCATCCTGCTTCATGCTGGCCATTCAGAATGTGAGCTCTCAACTTCCTGTTTCTGCCGCTATGCCTGCCGCTTGTTGCCATGGTGGCTTTGTCATATTTAGAGCTGTGAGTCTAAATAAAGCCTTCCTCCTGTAAGGTCCCTTGGTCTACAGGCAGATCCTCTCATCTGCCTCAGTACAACCTTTCCTCACCCAGTCCCTCCAGCCTCCTACACAGGGAGCGTAGACCCTGGCATACACAGCATCTGCTAAATTCTCCCAGTCTTCCATCACAACAATGTCATCAAGAAGCCCCCCCCCCACATTTATCTAAGTCACTAGTTAAAGTTGAGGAAGGCACCCATAAGGTCACTCACACACATTTAAACAACAACAACAACAACAAAAATCATCTCACAGTCCACATTTTCCATCTTGTCTATAAAATTGTGGTTACTACACAGAGATGTTCATGTCTAATTTTAATAACAAAGCACAAAACATGATGCGACACACCTGTAATGTAGAACTCAGGAGGCTGAGGCAGGAAGACTTGGGTTCCAGCCTAGCCAGTCTGGGCTACAAAATGAATTCAGGGTTAGCTCAGTGGTAAAGTGCTTGCCTAGTGTATCAAGGTATAATTCCTTAACACTGAAAAAAATTCCAAGTCAGTGTCATCAAACATAAACTTTCCCTAGGTCTCTGTATTGTAAAAAATGGTTTGGGGAGGACCATTGGTGGTGGCGACCCACGCCCTTTTTGTGTTGTCAAAGATTTATTTACCATGTATACAATGTTCTGCCTGCATATATGCGTGCAGGCCAGAAGAGGGCACCAGAGTTCATTATAGATGGTTGTGAGCCAGCAGCTGTTGCTGGGAATTAAATTGAGGACCTCTAAAGATCAGCCAGTGCTCTTAACCTCTGAGCCATGACTTTAATCCCAGCACTGGGGAGGCAGAGGCAGCCTGGTCTCTCTGTGAGTTCAAGTCCAGCCTGGTCTATAGAGTGAGTTCCAAGACAGGCAGGGCTAACAGAAACTGGTTTGGGATAGGGGCATTATCTGTGAAGAATAGGCTAGAGGAGTTCATGCAAATTCTCTGCACTAACACACACAAGAGGAACTAGAACAGAGGCTGGGAGGAGGAGGTGGTGGTGTTTGCTTGTGTTTTGAGACAAGGTCGCACAGCCCTGGCTGCCCTGGAACTCATTCGCAGCCTCAGACTTAGAGATCTGCTGGCCTGTACCTGCCAAGTGCAGGGATTAGAGATTTGTGCCACCGCCCAACTTATAAAAAGATATTTTAACTAGAGAAAAGCTGCATCACTTCCCGACATTAACTCTGTCTCATGTCCAGGTGGGAGGAGAGTCAGTGGGCATACTTTTATTAATAACAGTAACTCCTTTAAACCTCAAAGTTATCAGTACTGAATACTACCACATAAGTCATCTTAACTACTTGCTTGATATAGCTGCTTTATAGTTTTCTCTTTGGAGAATGTATCCTCTCACCCCTTGCTTTTTCAATCTCTATAAGTATACTTCAGCAAAAATAAATGATTAAGTAATACAAGTCCAAAAGTTTTCTTCAGGGCCTGATAATCCCTTCTACTAATAAATATTTCTCAAGATTCTGCTAATAATGCGGCATTGTGCTGGCTGCTAGGGAGTCAGCCAGCTTTAAGCACCTATGTCTCTAAGATCCAGTCTTCAATTTTGTCTCTCCATGGCAGGTATGTCCTGCACTCTCTCTGCTGTTAGCCATGTGATGTGAGTAAAGCTACTTCAGACACTGACTGACACAGTATCCTTAACCCACAAGGAGGGCTGTAAACTGGGCATGTGCCTAGCCCAGGGCTGAAGAATCATCTGTGGCTTGGTTTTGATTTCTTCTTTCTTGTGCAGTCTGATGTGTCTCTTCTCAAAGACAATGGGATTAAAATAGAAGTTGAATAGTTCTGCTTTCTCCCAGGACATCTGCCAAAACTGTATCATCTGCTACCACTGAGGAACTGGATCTGTATGCTCAGCACATTGCTTATTTAAAGGAGTGGGGTGGCTCAGATTGTAATGTGTTTTGCAAATCATAATTGTCTTTTAAGTTTTTTCTCATCCTTTCCTCCCACTATTTTTTTAATCAAACCACAAAAAAAAAAAAAAAAAAAAAATTACCTGGGCTCATTTAACTCTTTTAGAGGAGTGGCTCGGCTGCTGGATGACGTCGATGTTGCTGCTTTGATGACTGGAGTCCCAAAGTCATCCTGCCCCATTTGCAAAACTCTGTCTCATTCCCTCGACTTCTCTAGACTGACGGTCACATTTGTGAAAACTCAGATAAAACATTATTCTAGTCACACAAGTGAGCTGCCTGGAGATTTATTGGTCAAAATCATAACCACTATGCAATAAAAAAAGAAACTAATAAAACCACATATAATGGCTCAAGGCACCAAGGGGTGAGTTGCTAAGCCTCTTTCTTAAGCACCTAAAGCCAGCCCTCCCTTTAGACATCTTTTGTTGGTGCTGATACAGTGGCCTGCTTCTAAATTCTAGTGTTTAATGGACTCCACCCCTTTTCTTGTGGACTTTCTGTGTGATAAGCACAGTAATGGGGCCTTGAACAAAGTAGCAACCATTTAACATGGAACAAATTTCCAGGCCTAATTGGATGATGTTTCAGAACTCAGCACTCTGTTTATGGATGTTCCCCACTCAGTGATTTCCTCACAGCTACAGAAAAAGATGCCTTTTCTGTGACAGAGTGTTCTGAATTGTTCACACTTCCCCATTCCTCAAAAGTAATTGAAATTAAATCATTCCACTCAAATTGCTTTTCTAGTAGCGAAATCTGGAGACCACGCCGCCCCATACACTCACACACATCTTACTTGAGTATGGCTTGTTGGATTCCTTCCAATTCTTTTTGGGTGTTCTCTCCATTTCCCTACTCCCTGCCCACCACCATTGTCACGATGAGCAGCAACTGCTGGCCCAGAAAGGCTCACTCCACTCTACTTCTTGGATGAAGATTCCTATATCTATGCAGCCAGACCTAAGAATTGCCCAGACTCCTCTGAAAATGTCCAAACTGGAAACTCATACAGAAATGTTATGCTCTATATTGACTCATTTTTAAACACAAACACATAATACACATATGCACACACCATATTCACATCACACATACACACACTTTAAACACATTAACTACTCACTGCGTGTCAGGCACAACTCTCAGTGCTTAGAACAGAGCACTGAATGAGGCAGGTGACAGCCACTGCCCTGACAGCATTCTAAGCCAGCAGCAGGCGACACAAAGCAACAGAATGTCACAGTCACAAGTACCTTAGTAGGAAAAGGATATCTGAAGCAGGAAAAGCCCTAGAGCGCTTGACGCAGAGCACCTCGAACAGAGAGCAAGGGTGTGTGTGTGTGTGTGATGGGAGGTGACAGAGAACACAAGGGAGAAGTCAGGAGCTGGGTAACGGTGTAGACAAGGAGCAGAGTATTGCGTGCATCCCTCCAGGACATCCTGTTGTCGTGGTAAGGCTGTGAGCACAGGCAGAGCCACTCTGTCTTGATGCCACCAGAACCATTCAAGTGAGCCGCTGTGTGGGGTCAGAGACAGGAACACACACAGAAACACTGGGCTGTCTGCAGGGGAGTTGGTAAGAAGTGGATGTACATCAGCCGTGCTTTAGAAGCATGTGGCTGCAAACCAGAAGAGGCAGAATGACTTCAAGAGCAGGGCTCCTCAACTATAAGGGTAGTGCCGCCTTCAATGGAAAACGAGGGGCCAGAGAGAAGCAAATCTGGGGCCATCATTATAAGTTCAATTTGAGAAATTTCTAGGCTCAGGTCAGATTATCACAGAGCAAGCAGCAGAAAGTACCCAAAGTCTTCAGGCCAGGAGGAACAGAAGACAAGGATGTGTGGCTAGTGACAAAAGCCCTTGAGACATTCTTGACCAGACGGTTACATTTTTCTCCACAGGCTGCTACAAGTGTTTTCTTGGAGTTCCTGAGTTTAAACCCAACTCTACTACCTCACAGCTATGTGAATGAGGGGGGAGGTTGACGCTCAACAACTCTTGAGACTGTCTGTGTATCCACCTCCTGGGGCTATCATGAGAAAGCGGAGACACTTTGTCACCCTGCACACTGGGGTGCACATTCATTCAGTCAAGCCTCCTCACCTCTCACTACATTTTGCCAACCATGAGATCTCAACTCTTCTTTCTGATGTTGAATTCAACTCATCCAGACTCACAGTGCTCCTTGTCATCCTGACCCAGAGTGTTCCGGGTTCACGATGGCCATTCCAATCCTTAATAATTTTATGGAAACACAGGAAAGGTTTCTGTGTTCTCATAGCAATGGGTCAGAAGGTGCTATTTCTGATCTAAATGTATTTTGGAAATCTGCCTACTACATCTTTCTTTTCTCATTACTGACATATTACTTCTCTCTCTCTCTCTCTCTCTCTCTCTCTCACACACACACACACACACACACACACACACACACACACACACACACACAAGGCTGGCCTTGAACTTATCTTGAACTAGCCTCCTGAGAACTGGAATTTCAAGTGTGTGTCACTAAACCTAATCTCACAATGAACAATCCTAATCATATTAACATCCTTTTAATTAGAAAGAGAACCTAGGAGGGCCACAAAACATTATGCTTATAATCCCAGATACTCAAGAATTATCTGAGTTGCAGAGTAAGTTGCATGATGTAAACCAACAACCAAAATCCATTTCACAGCTACAGAAAGTAAAACTTAAGGTGTAGAAAGCCCTTGAATTCCCACACCACTCCTGTGGAATGTCTTTCTAACACAGCAGATCTATACACTAGATGTTGTGAGTGTGTTTAAACAAAGATGGGGAACCCGGCGAGTTCCTTATAAACATCACTTTGGTTCCAAAACAAGCTAGTTACCTGCTTATTCTCCTTCCTCAAACTTCCCACACCCAGCTGCCATCACCCCTAAACAACAGTCTACACCCTGGTTCATTTTACCTTTGCTAACTACAGAGTCCCAGTGAACGGCACATATTCCTTGATAGCTGAGGTATTAGTTTCTACTCTGTTGCTATGAGAAGATATCATGGCCAAGGAAACTTATAGAAGGAAGCATTTAACTGGGAGCTTGCTTACAGTTTCAGAGGGTGAGTCCACAGTCATCAAGATGAGGAACATGGCATGGCAGCAGGCAAGCATGGTGCTGATGCAGCAGCCGAGAACTCACATCTGATCCACAGGCAGCAGGCAGAAAGAGCATGTGTGAGACTGAGTCTGGAGTGGGCTTTTGAAAGCTCAAAGACCACCTTCTCCAACAAGGCCACGCACCCCAATCCTTCCCAAATAGTTCCACTAACTAAGACTAACTAAAAACCATGCATTCTCATTCAAACCACCACAGGCATCATTATTAACATTAGTGGAGATTCCCTGAGAACCATATGCCAGTAGTCCATCTCTGCTACAACCATCACACACACACACTTCAAACATGGAAATGACTTCCAGTGTGAACATAAAAGCCCTCTCTCACATGCAATCTATGCTTCACTCTCACATACCAATCCATGCAATTTCCTAGTTTCCTAGGAAATCCCTAGTTTCCTTTACTCAAAGGAACAAGACTTGATCCTATTCCAGGAAATGACACAGCCAGATAACAGTCTAGCCTGTGAGTCATAGCGGTCTCAGTGTGAAATCCAGCATCATTCTTCACACTGTTACCTAGGGCAACCAAGGTTAGTTCTCTGGGTTTTAGCTTATTTGTTTATAAAACAGAAATCCTATGACCAGGGTTAGAGAGTTGATATAAGAATGGAATTAGAAAGGGCCAGCACACCACCGGAGCAGTAGTTATGATGGGTCCTAACTCCCCAGTAACCCTGGCTCTTTGGGATGGAAATATCTGAGGATGTTCTTTCCCTGGGCTCCTTTCTGCCATAACAGCACCTTTCATGGTGTTTCTATTCTAGAGGAAGCTTTTGCTGAGTTTTCTTGTCTGCAGTTGGAAACAGAAGATGGTCTAGGGTAGAAAATAGAACCTCTCCTATCTTCTGTATTTAATAACAGATGGGACTTGAGAACTTTAGATGATGATGAGTTAGAAAGGCACCATCCATGCGAGGAGAACAGGGTGCTTGAGTCTGCTAGTAGCACAGTTTCAACCCCAGAGCTTCAGAACCTAACACATCAGGGCAGGCGCTGAGGACCTTAAGCAACGAACGGGTGACAACAGGAGGTGACCTATTCATTGCAGACTCTGTCATATTTGTCAATGTGAAGAGGCCAGAAGCCTGCTATTATTAATGTAACTGGAGCTCTTGTGTAAGCAAACCAAAATCCAGCTCAGTGCAAATGCTGGACTGCTAACAGAGACATCACCAATGATACACCTCCTGCTGACCTTCAGAAATGGTCCTCTACCCCGACCTTCAGATATGCCTGACTCACTCCTCCTGATCAGTCCGTGAAACCTCACTGACTCTCTCCTATTCAAGTGCTGCCCAGCTGCTGGAATAAACTGTTGTATTCGTTTTGAGTGTCTGACTCTTGTAGGGATGCCATCAGGCCATTTAGCACTTGGCTCCACCCCTCTCTGTAATGCAGTTACACCCGGAGCACTTCATGGGAAAGGCCTACTTTGGCATACACAGAATACGGGCTGCAGAATGAGCTGCCTGCTCATCACGCCCAGATCATAGTGGCCTAATCCCAAGTGATAGGGACAATGGCAGGCAGATTATTCTAGCCACAAATAGTTTCAGATTTAGACTTTCAGAATGCCTAGTCACTGATCCAGAATCTATATCCTCTTTAAGACCAAGTCCTAGGACTAATGAATTTTTAAAAGATAAATATTATTTCACAGTAAAGTGCCTTTTCAATCATAACACACTAGCTCACAAGAGGGTCCATCATGAGCCACACCTTAACAGGCAAGAAGTTACAGTGTTTCTAAATCCTGGGATCCTGTTATTACAGGGATGCTCTCATCTCTGGCTGGGATCTTTTTTAAAAAAAACAAAACAAAAAAAAAAAAACAAAACAAAAAAAAAACTTTATTTATTTATTTATTTGCCTTGGTGTTTGCCTGGAACTGGAACTACAGACAGTTGTTAGCTGCCATGTGGGTGCTGGGACTCGAACCCGGGTACTCTGGAAGAGCAGACGGTGCTCTTAACTGCTGAGCCATCTCTCCAGCCCCGGCTGGGATCATTTTTAACAAGAGACCCAGGGAGTTTCAGGACCAGACAACTGGCAAGCAGTAGAACAGCAGCTAAGGAGAAGCGTCCCTGGTCCACAGCAGAGTACCACTATTTCCTCAGATTTCCTGGGGCAGCTTAACTTTGCTGAAGTCCAGGCATCGTCCATGATTTCAGTGTCAGCAGCATTGCATAGCGGGTTTAGAGGCACCAAACCCAGCTCATAAACACTCTCTTAGCAAACAAGCTCTTCTCAGAGCTACACAATTAGCCATTAGAGCATCTGAGATAAGGCCTTAAAATCAGATCTGGCCATCTGTAGAAAATGAAGCACTGATAGAGACTTCCCATGAGCCTCTGAGTAAGAGGATGTAGATGGGCATGGTGCCAGTTGGGTAGAATGGCCTATATGAGAAGCACTGGATCCAAGTTGAAACTTGGACATGGTTCATGTTGCTTCCTCAGGAGCCGCTCTTAAGGGAGTGGCACCAGTCAACAAGGTGCCCCTAACACCTCAGGGAGGAAGGGAAGCTTGTCTTGGGCTTCCTCCAGACCCTGCTTTTATCCCACCCTGTCACCCAGCTTCCTTGGGGGAATATTCAGTACCCTGCTCTGTCTTCAAGTCTGTAGGCAGCCCCACCTCATGAAGTTCCTCTCCTGGAGGACAACGCTGGCCAGAATCTATGAGTCTTACCCAAAGAGCCTTTGCACTCTCTGCACAACCATGCCCACCTTGTGACCCCTAATAGGGCAGAAGTTGGGGCTGGGGTTAGGAGTGGGAAGGAGGGGTCTTTTAGGAACTGTGCTTGGCCTTCAGATCAACCTATCATGTCTCAACAACGTAGCCTAGGATTTTGATAAAAGCAGTTCGCATGTAACTCATCTACTCGTATGCAACTTATTAATCAGGTCTCATTCCTTTCTCACAATGATGTCCAGTTGACTCAGGAACATAGGATCCAACCACTGATGCTTAGGCTTTCAGGGAAGGTAAAAAGGCTTGATGGGTGAGAGAGATTGTGTGAAGCATTAAGAACCAGAGGCTGGGGCGCTGTCAGCACTGTTAGAGGAAGTCAAAAAGAGGAAGGCTCACCCTGTTTAGAAGGACAAATGAGTTTACCAGACAGAGCAAGGTAAAGCCCAGCCAATGATGGCCAAGCTGGATCATGAAGTGGACTATTGTGCTTAGGGCTGGAAAAGCTCAGAAACTAGGAAACTCTGATCAGTACAAAGAGGCATTTGCTCCGGGAAAAACTGATTCCACCCCAGGCAGGGAACATCATGATACAATACAGCTGTCCTCTAAATCAGTGGTTCTCAACCTGTGGGTCCAGAACCCTCTAGCAACCCTCTAGCTCCATATATATGTGTGTGTGTATGTATGTACGTGTTACAATTATAGACATGAAGTAGCAACAAAATCATTTTATGGTTAGGGGGTCACCACAACATGAGGAACTGTATTAAAGGGTCTCAGCATTAGGAAGGTCGAGGAGCACTACCCTAAACTGTGATGAGCTCTGGAAGAATGTGAAGATGCAAACACACAGCATTCCAGCAAACAGCAGGCACGGCAGGGCCCATCTTCTCCCACTCCTGGCCAAGCCACAATCGCCCTGGGCAGCTGGTACTGAACTCAGCCAAGTCCACATAGGAACCAGGCTTAGTCAGTCACAGGACAGGTGAGGCACAAAGGAGATTGTGTCACCCTAAGAGAAAAGACGTCTGACTTTAAAAAGGGACACTTGGGGACACAGCTGTAGCTGTCAGACTACAAAGACAATGGACCCCCAGAATCTGGAATTCTCCTCACCCAGGAAGAAGAGAAGGCTGAGTTTCTAAGGACAACCAGAGGAGAAACTTGTCTGCGGTAGAAAGGTGAGCTTGTCAGAAAAGCTTACACAGGGAGGCTGGGGCTGAGGGAACAGCAGGCAGAGCTCAAACCTTGTCCAGGACTGCTTAGTATAATAGCACTTGGCACCTGGTTAAGCCTTAGCTTCATCTTACATCCCGAAGATGGACTTGCAGGAAGAGGTCATTGGATCTTTGTCTCCTCTCAGGCTGTAAGGGCTCAGGAGCTTGCCCCAAAACTCAGCAATAGAATCAACTGAGAAACACTATGCTGTGTCCACAGGCATCAAAGTCCTGAAAGGGACATGAGCAATTCCCACGGGACTCACATCCCATGGCTGTTTGTTACAACCTGCACAGGCTTCAATAAGAAACTGTCTTCTGGCCCGGAGGTAGAAGTGCAAGCCTTTAATGCCAGCACTGGGGAGGCACAGGCAGGCAGATCTCTATGAGTTCAAGACCAGTCTGGTCTACAGGGCAAGATCTAGGTAAGTTAACAGTTACATAGAAAAACCCCCGTCTTGAAAAACCAACAACAAAAAGAAATTGTCTTCTCATCTTTGAAAGGACAACACACACCACCACCACCACCAACTCCAGGGCCCCATAGCCTAGTTCTGAGCACTAAAGCTAACTTCTTTGGAAATGGATGCTGTATGCAGCCATGCCTCCCGGTTGCCAAACTAATTATCGCTATTTTTGTTTTTATCTTGCTGAGGCTTCAAAGAGCCCCCCAGGGAGCAGGTAAAGTCAGTGGCCCAGAGGCACAGCACTGCTTGGTCTCTAAGGGGACACAGAAGAATGCTTCCAAATGCTCTCCACCTCTGCAGGATCAAGTTTCCCCCTGACCCAGTCGATCCAGGAGAGCTCTGGGTCTCACATGACAGCCTGGGGGAACAGCTGTTCCCAGTGAGGGCATTAATAATACAGGCCTTTTTCCGCAAACTCTGGCAAAGCATCTAAAATGACAAGTGAAAACATTGCGTCCAAATTCTCCCTGGGACTCAGGGTGAGGTGGCCAGAGGAACTCACCTTTATCAGCGGGAACATAGAGCTCTCTGGGGAGGCCAAAGGGAAAGGCTGGGCAGAGGGAGGGGTGCCATCACAGGCATCTCACCTGTGGGCCTTGAGGAACTGCAGGAGAGCCAGAAGCAAGGGAATGCAGCCCTATGACTCATGGGCCCAGTGCTGAACGAAATGTAGATTTTTTTTTCTTGGCAATAGCAACCAACAGCCCTGTTGCCTGAGACAGGAGACATGGGAGAGTGCTGTGGGATATCATTTTAACTATGTAAAGATGTGTTACATTTGTCTGTATTGCAAAATATAACCTTAGTAGTGTAAAGGTGTGTTACATTGGTTTAATTATGTAAAGATGTATTGCTGTTTCACCTTGCCTGCCTAAGGCACTTGGTTGGTCTAATAAAAAGATGAACAGCCAGTAGCTAGGCAGAAGAGGGACAAGCAAGCATGGGGCAGAGGGAGTAAATAGGGGATAGAGGGAAGAGAATGAGGAAAAAGACAGGGACATACCTGGGGCCAGATACCAGGATGCCACCAGCTAGCCAGCCAATGAAAAGGAGAGTAGGAGGGAGAGAGAGAGAGAGAGAGAGAGAGAGAGAGAGAGAGAGAGAGAGAGAGAGAGAGGAAAAAAGAAGGGAGGAAGGAAGACAGGAAAAAGTCCCACCTCACCTCTGCAGTATGGTCCAGCTGGGCACTCCCTTGTGGAAACTTGTCTCTACTGCACTGATGTTCAGTGGTACAGTACACACCCACACACACGTGCACACGCACAGGGCAGGTGGGGAGAGAGAGAACCAAGGTGAGAGGTGGGTAAAGAAGAAAACTTCCTGAGGAAAGAGAGATAAGCTGCTGGTGTGTCTGTGGACAGGCGGGGTTCAAGGCTCAGGAAGAGCAACAGAGCAGAAGCAGATCTGAGGACATGGAGACAGAGGAGTGATTGGCTGCATTCACCCAGCAGTTTCACTCCCACCTACTCCTTGGGTACCATTCCCTGACACAGGTTTCCATTGTCCTCCAGAACCATCACCACAGCCTCCTAATCAACCTGTGCTTCAAATGCCTTCCTTGCCTGTGCAAGATGTCTCCCTCAAGACTATGATAATAATCAAAAGTGCCTCAAACATGTATAACAATCCCCATGTTTAATCCACTCTGTCAAATTTTCTCAGTCTAGCAGACAAAGTACACACCTTGCAGCACTATCTTCTGAATCAGTAGACCCTTAAACTCTGGGCCCCTTCACCGGCCACTGGCCCTTCATTTACCCTAGGAAGTAGCATGAATCCTAAATGGTTGTAATAATAAAAATCCAGAGCCAGACACCGAGGTAAATGCTGAAATATCAGAGAGACAAAGGAGCAAGCCACAGCTCTCCGGAAGCTCCTGCTCTCCAGGGAAATGCATTCACTCCCATCATCCCTGTTTTCCATCGCAATATCCCAAACTGCTCCTGCTTCAGGAAAAACTGGCAGCAAGTTCTCTTGTGAGTTCCTAAGGGGAGCCCTGTGACCATTCAGACACAGCAGTGGACTGGCCTCTCAGTTTCCTCACAGACTGCAGTAGAGGAGAAGGCCCAAGACAGGAATCACACTGCTGGGTTTCAATGGCTACCTAGTCACTAGCTGCAACACCTTTCTGCATGCCTGCTTCTCCCTGTTCAAATATTTAAACTATGCCACTCTTAGATCTGTGCTGAAGATAAATTAACTACCTAGAGAGCACTGAGCACGACCCTGACACTGTTAGCTGCCTATGCTCTGTCTTCAGAGTGCAGAAGCTCCCTCTCTGCCTAGCCACCAGGAAAACAGAACACACGGGTTCCACACGACCTGAAGGTGCTCAGCTGTGCTTGACCCTGTCACAACAAAACATGAGAAAACTGTCCTCCCGGGCCAGTTCCAGAGGTACAGCTATTGTACACTGGAGTTTGGGAGGAAAAAACACTTGTGAGTTGTCTGCTGGACTGTGAAGAAAAACAAAAGAACAAGTTCTATGAAATATCTCCCTCCTTAGCCACCCAGAACAATGAACCAGGTCAGAGATCAAAGGGGAAAGAAAGCCTTTCAGGGGAGGGCTGGAAAGGGTGGAAGAGGAAAGCCACTGCTGGATCCATCTGTTTGCCCGTCGGAGGGCACAACAGACCATAACTGTAGACAGGTCTAGGTTCAGAGGGCAGACCCAGAGACTGGCAGTCGGGCACAGGAGTCACACTGCAGCTACTGGAGCAGCTGACGAAAATAAACTATCACCCATGATGGGGCATCACCCATCGTGAGCAGGGAGATGGGGGTGGAAAGTGGATTGAGTCATCACTACAAAACATTCTGGCAGTCTCTTTAAAAATTAAACAACACATATGCCATAGAACACACTGGTTCTGATGTTGGGCATTTGTCCCAGAAAAAAAGAGAAGAAACTTCATGTATTTACAGAAGCTGCTGAGATCAGCCTCAAATCTGAGACTAAATAGAACATCATTCAATGAGCGAAGGGCTGTAGTGATGAGAATGTAGTTCCTCACAGTCTAAGATATTTGAACACTTGGTCCCGGTGGTGGTGCTGATTGGGAGGTTATTGAACCATTGGGAGGGGTGGCCTGACTGGAATAAGGTATGTCATTAAAGGAAGGTTGAGAGTTCCCACTTTGTTTCCTTTGCAATGTGAGCTCTCTGTTCCTGATAGCATGCCTATCTATCACTGGCTGCCACGCCATCCCTACCATTATGAACTCTAACCCTCTGGAACCATAAGTCAAAAGAGACTTCCATCCTTGACTTGCTTCTAGTCATGGTGTTTCATCATAGCTACAGAAAAGTGACTAATACACAGGTTAAGAGAGCTTACATTCATACCATGGAATATACTCAGCAATGGAAACAACCTTGGTGGGCTGGAGGGGCATCCAAAATGCATCTCAAAAGACTGCACACTGTGTGAGACATCTGTCTGGGAGGAGCTAGTGTGCTGAGAAGGACAGAGCAGCAGGGAGGTCTCTGTGGTTATGGAACACTTCTGACCCCAGCTGCAGCAGTGGCTGCACTGGTCGATGCGGAGAAGAGGAGAGCACAGCCTAGTCAGCATGGTGCTTTCAGAGTCCATCCTTCCCAGCACGCTGTAATTATGCAACATGGAGCCCTGGAGAGACCACAGTTGGGCCCTCCCCGGCGCTGAACCACCTGTTCAGCTTTCTGTGGATTCTGTAATTATCTCAATGCAAAAGGGATTGAAAAACAGGAGTGCACAGCCAGTAATCAGGGAGCTGGGATTACAGACCACCTCCATCTACTCCTAACCCTAGTGCTCACAGCAGATCAAACCACTCTCAGCTCTAGACTACAAGGCTCGACTCAAAGCACAGTCCACCCTCCACCACTGCATACCGCTAACCCTTTTCGCTTCCCAAAGAGCACTCGGCTTCCCGTAGAGCACTCCACTTCCTGTAGAGCACTCCGCTTCCTGTAGAGCAATCCACTTCCTGTAGAGCACTCCGCTTCCTGTAGAGCACTCTCCCGCTTCAGGACACTGTTATCCTCTCACCAGAATGTACATCGTACTTACTCAACTCAGTTAAAACTATCGTCGAGTTGTTTGTTTGTATCTGTGCCATGCAGGGCACAGAATTTGAGGAAATATTACACAACCTAGCCAATAAAGCCTTGTTGGTAGAATATGTAAGGCAATCTTCCAGTTGAATTGTAAGAAGAGATTCAATGCAATTTTTAATACAATTTAAGTTTTACTTTATTTGTTATGTATACAGCGTCTGTCTGCATGTTTGCCTGCAGGCCAGAAGAGGGCATCAGATCTCAGTACAGACCTTTGTGAGCCGCCAGGTGGTTGCTGGGAATTGAACTCAGGACCTCTGGAAGAGCAGTCAATGCTCCTAACCTCTGAGCCATCTCTCCATTTTTTTAAATAAAATTTCAGAGATTGGCGCTGAAAGTTCATATAAGGAAATATGTAGACAGCAGATGCACCCATGAAAAGAGGCTGAGTAACATTCAAGTGGGGGTCAGTACAGACAACCCCACAAAGAGCATCCCAGGAAAGCGGCTAATGCTAAAATCGCCTGGCAGACAGAACTGGCAAGGAAGTGGAGCACCTGTGAGGCCCGGGAACAGCTATTCTAGAAGAGTTTGCAGCCTCCTAAAATGCAAATACATACCCAATGCACAACACAACCATTCTCTACGATGCGTTTTCACAAGAGAAATCTGTCTGTAACTATATAAACATTTTTCCCCACAAGTTCTTAGTGAATAGCTCAATTAAATAGTCACAAATAGAAAGCAATCAAATATTTGCCTGAAAGTGGGTGGGTAAACTGTGGGACACCTGCACCCTTTTAGCAATAAAGGAAAAAATGGCTGATTCAAACGACAGTGACCAACACCGCAATGGTGCTGAGAGAAAAAGAAGGGTGCATGCCACAGAATTCCACCCTCCTGAGGCCCCAGGAAATGCACTCTGTGATGACAGGAAGCAGATTGGTCATTGCTGAGGTGGAAAGAAGACAGAAAGGAGCAGAAGAAAAGAATATAGTACAGGGGAAGAAATGTGGAGAGGCAGAAAATTGGCTATGCACATTACTGTGGTCCACAGGTGTGTATGTGTGCCTAAACTCCTCGTGGCATGCAACTAAAATAGACCGAGTTGTTGACCAATCATCCTTAGGTAAATCATTCTTAGGTAAAGGCAGATGAAGCATGATAATGAGATCACTTAATAGGCATCTCCTTCAAAGAGAAAAGCCTTATGTAAATTATTAGTAATTTTCATTCCAGATAGCAATCCTTCAAACTATCTGATATAGGAAGAAGCTGGATCAGAAAGCCTTCCTGGTCCAGGGGAAGGGGAGGGGAGCATGGTGCCGCTGTCACCAAGTCAGGCTCTAGCAACAAACCCTTCAAAGCTAAGCACTTTTCTGAGAGCTCAGTGGCAAATGAGCAGCCTGAATGAAGGCTTGGGGGGTAGATCCTAGCAAATGCAAACACTAAAACCAGACAGTGCATGGGGGAGGTGGTAGAGAAGCCTCTCCATCCTGAAATATCATTGCTACAAACGCCTCTAGCAGCAAAGCCCACTAGCGTTGCTGTGCCAGCTTAGACCAGCATTCTCTTGGTCAGAAAGGTGTGATGTCACAGACCCTGGTCAGTCATGAGATTGGATTCTAGCTCCATTTGAGCAGGGAACAAGGTCTTCCCCTTTCTGGGCCTCTACTTCTTCTTCTAAGGAAGAAGATGAAGGAACTCTTTCTTCAATCCTATTTTATGTTCTCTGGGCACCCTGAAGAGCCGAGCTTTTCCTCCTTCTCAAGTTGAATGGATGCCACAGTCAGAGTCTTGATTCTCTATGAAACTGCACCCACTGACCCCCACCAGCCCCAACTCGGAGCAAAGCACCCTTCTCCATCTGGTAGACACTTTCTAGACAGCCGCTGGCCCCCCTGCTTCTTCCCTCAGCTGGCCTCCTTGGCTCTGTGTTAGGATTGTAGAACACCAGGACCAAAAGCAACTTGAGGAGAAGAGGGCTTATTTCACAGTCTATCATCAGAGGAACCAGTGCAGGATGTCAAGGTAGAAACCTGGAACTGATGTGCAGGCCATGGAGGAGTGCTGATTACAGGCTCGACACCACCTACAGTGAGCCAGGCCCTTCTTTATCAAGAAAATGCATGCCAGGCTTGCCCTTGGACCAGTCTAGTATTCTCTCACTTGATGTCCCTCTTCTAAACGACTCTAGCTTGTGTCAAGTTGACATAAAACCCGAGAGCTCTCCACTGTTACTCAGAGTACTAGTCATAGATGGAACACTTCAAACTGAGGTTAGGGGTCAGGGCACCCTGGGAGGCACAGTGGCCCCACATATACTTTCTGACTTGAGAATCAGTGAAAGGCAAGCGGGAGGTGCATCACTCACTTCAGCAGGAAGGAGAGCCTATGTCCTACACGGTTCTTCTTCAAGGAATACCCTCCCCTTGTCTTTGTCAAATCTGTATGCCCAAGGCTAGACAAGAATTTCTTGCCCAAATAGACTGGGCCATTTGGCTGCCATGTAAGCAGACACCCAGTAAATATCTAAGAAACTAGATCCAAGTCTTCTTGCCTGGCATTTTTTCTGAACAGGACTCCAACAGCACAAGAAATAATCTTGGAGGTTGAAATGAAATCAAGAGGCTTCCATACAACAAAGAGAACAACACAGTGGCATAAATGGGCAGCTGACAGAACAGGAAAAAGTCTTTGCCAAGTATGCCTCGGGTAAGGGATTAATATCCAGGAAACAAAGAACTGTAAAGATTAAGCACACAATCAAATAATGTGTCAATGAAAGGCATAAACACAGACTTCATAAGATCCAATGAAAACAGGAGATATGGGCTGGAGAGATGGCTCAGCGGTTAAGAGCACTGACTGTTCTTCCAGAGAACCTGAATTTGATTCCCAGCATCCATATGGCGGCTAACAACTGTCTGTAATGTCAAGATCTGACACCCTTACACAGTTATACATGCAGGCAAAGCATCAATTCACATAAAATAAAAATATTTTTTAAAAAAGTAAACAGGAGATACATATATTCAATTCTAAAATATTCAATGTCCTTAGCCACCAGAGAAATGTAAATTAAAACTAGTTTAAGATTTCATCTCACTACAGTCAAGAAAATAACAGCAAATTTTGGTGAAGATATGGGAGAAAGGAATCATTTTATTTCCTGCTAATGGGTATGGAAATTAGTATAGCCATTGTTGAATCAATATGGAGGTTTCTCAGCAAATTAACAAAGAGCTAATTAAGAGTCTACCATAACAGTCAGCTGTACTGTTCTCAGGCATATTCCCTAAGGGTTCTGTCAACGCATCAGAAAAAAAGGCCTTACATATCTATGTCTATAGCAACACCATTTACAATACCAAGGAGAAGGAACCAGGAAGATGCCCATCAACTGAGAAAAAGATAAATAAGAAGCGAGTCTATCTACACAATAGAATTTTATACAGCCATAAAGATAAAAATGAAATCATACCACTTGTACAAAAATGGACAGAACTGGAAATCATGTGGTAAGCTGGTAAGCCAGATTCAGAAAGACAAATGTCTTATGTTTTCTCTCACATGTGGACCTTACCCCCAACCACAGTGGAAAATTAAATATATCCATTACACTATGCCCCTTGTAAAGAAACCTGAGAAGTCACAAGACAGAAATCCTGTTTCTAGCCAGCAGGAGGACAGGATAGTTAAAGCAGGCTCACCTCCTGGGGCAGCAAGTGGGAGAGGCAGGCTCACTGATTTGATGTTCTCTCACACTACAAGAAAGAAAGAAAGAAAGAAAGAAAGAAAGAAAGAAAGAAAGAAAGAAAGAAAGAAAGAAAGAAAGAAAGAAAGAAAGAGCGAGCCCATGGGATTTACCAGATCAGTTCAGAGATTTGCAAACTCCACAGCAACTGTTCACTGCAATTCAGAGGTGGAGAGATACTCCCTTAGGGGAGGAAATGCTTGTTGGAGCTAGGTTAGGAACCCTTGCCTGTAATGAGCACTTGCCGGGAAGGGCATTTGGCAGCTCTGAGAGTAGCTTAATTGTATCCGAGCTGTGGTTTCCGTATCTGAGACATGGGTGCAGACACACTGCCAGAGAGTGCAGCGTTAAGAGGCACTCAGACAAAGCACAGAGCAATGGGGCTCCATCCATGGCCTGCCCTTTCTTACCTCACCAAGATTCCTCATAGTTCTTATAGAGTAAGACCATCGCCTGAATCATCATTGAGAAGGAAAACCAAGCCCCTGGTGAGGAAGGAAGCTTATGGCTGCTCCTGAAGGGCACTGGGGCTTTGGCTGCTGGGCAGTGAAAGGCCTGGGAAGAGCAAGGCAAGGCTGGCAACCGGAAATGACAGTTATGTTCCCTTACACCAACAAACAGCTCAGGAGTCAGGCAGCCTCAGGGCCAGGCCTGCCTCCAGCCTCGATTCTTCCTCCCGAGGATCCCACAGCCTCACAAGCAGCAGCTGCTAGGTGGCCTGGATTCTTAGGATAAGGGAGAAGAGCAGATGCCTGCTGTGACTCTTCCCACCTTTCTCATTTTCTGAACCACAAAAGGAAACTGGAAGGTCACAGATGTCTTATCCTGTCCCTAAACCCTCTTTTAGGGCACGTGCAAGAAGTTCACAATGGGAGCCAGAAGACTCAGAAAGAAAGAGGGCAGAGGCCAGGACTCCATTATGCTAATTTTATTAGCTCTAATCTGCTGAGGACAGAGCCTTGAAGAAAGAGGCTTTTGTTGAGGCCTCACGTTTGACAGGAAGTCACCAGCACCCTCCCTGTGAGAGTTAAAAGCTCTGACTGGGTCCTGGCCTTCACATCTAGTATTGCTAAGGCTCCATTTCACACTTCCCTGGCCAGCCCCTCAACTTGTCCAGGAAGGAAAAGCACCCCAGATGTTGGTCAGTAAATGGAAGGCTTTCATCTGCCTTTATGAAAGGATATCAATAATTCAGAAGCCCCAAGATGTCAGCCAGAGAGGAGGAGAAACGTGGCAGTTTCTCTCCATCAATAAACCAAAGATTTCCTGGTGGCCTAACACCCTCCCCACAGTAGTCAAGGAACCTTCCCAGTCATTGTTCCTGCCATTATGTAGCCAGACCCTCGTCATAGTTACCCTTGAGATGCTGTGACGGACCACAGACCACACTACCTTATTCTCACAGATCATGAGTACTAAACACCTACTAGTCCTGGGGGAGGAAACTCAGAGTCCAGCATTTGTCTCACATGCTTAAGGCCCTAGGTTTGATCTCCAGCATCACAAAAAAAAAAAAAAAAAAAAAAAAAAAGTCCTAGAAAGCCTGCTTTATAGTTTCTCCAATTTCCATGGCAGCATGTGACTTTCCTACCATAGTGAGTTTTAATCTGCCAACTGTTTTGTATTGACCTTGACTTTCTCCAAAGAGGCATTCTGCCCTTCCCTGAAGCTGGATTTAGGGGTTCTTACCTCAGCATTGAGATGGAAAGTGGGTACCAGGTATTTGAGGAAGGCTCAAGGGGGCCAGTTCATTTCAGTTGACTTGTGTGGCACTGATGGCGTCTCTCTGGGCCGCTGGCTGCTGAGTTTAGCACAGTTGGCTCTAGCTCAGCCTGCAGGGAAAAATGAGAATACAAGCTAAACTCCAAAGCACGGGTGTAAATACAAACGTGAGCTGGCGCACCCTTCCCCTCCCACCTCCCCCATGCCCCAGCAGCTTCCACTTCAGAGCCCCTGAAAGAGCACATCACTCAAGGAAGAAGCCAGCTGCCCCCACATGACCTAAGCTGCCTGGCTGTTCACTCATGTCCACCTGCTTCTGCCCAGCCTGAGGAACAAGTAAAGCAAACGTTAGAGTTGCTGAATCCTGACACTACTCAACATTAGCATCGAGAAAGGCATCTTCTGACCCAGCCCAAGTCCTGTGTCCAGACAAAGCCTTGGCTTTGCTGGCCTCATCAAACGCGCTCAGTCTCCCGATCCAGAGCATACTGTTTCTGCTCTTACAAATGTGAAACTTCTCATCCATTCTGGAAGCAGTTCTAACCGGGTCTGAGTTTGCAATCCATAGACTATATCTACACAGAGTGAATTAACTACATTTTACCTGATGCCAAACAAATTTAGGTTTCACTTACACATTTAAAAATAAATAAAATTTAAGTGAAAAGAAAAAGTTACTCCCTCTTGTTCTACTCAAGAAAACTACCCATGATAGATATATTCTGTCTGGTTCTCATTGTGTCTTTCTTGTTAGCCATTTATATATATCTCGGAAAGAGTGAGGTGTGGCTTAATCTGAGTCCTCACGAGATACTGCAGAGTCATTTAATGGCGACATAAGATGTATGTGCCCCTGGGTCCCCTATGATCCACATGCAGTGCCCTACATAGCTGAACTATAACTTCTACATGACCCTCAAAGGCTTGGCATTTAAGTCTTTATAAATTATTTTTGTGCTAATTACATATAGCATAAGACTATATCTCCCCCCCCCAGAAATATTTAGAAATATATCCAAACAAAGAAGCAAAAGACCTCTACAACAAAAACGGATCCAATAAAATACCTCTCAAAGTTCTAATGTCATATTTCACAGGTTTAAGGAAAAAAAAAAAAAATTCAAGAATTTATATGGGACTACAAAGACCATGAATAGCCACAGCAATCCTGAAGAATAAAAGCATGATGGAGGCATCACAGTCACTGGCCTCAAATTCTATACTACAGCACGATAGTGATTTAAAAAAAAAAAAAAAAAAAAACAGCCTGATACTAGCATCAAAATACACAGGAAGACCAGTGAATAGAACAGAGGATGCAGAAATAAATGCCAAGCTATGCCCACCTAAGTTTTGACAGTGGCTATAAAAACATACAGGGGCGAGGGGAGGGGCCTGTTTAACAAAGGGGGGAGTGGGTTTCACCTGCAGAAAATAAAATTAAATCCATGTCTTCACCTGATACAAAAATTATTTCATAAGGGATCAAAGGTCTTCATTTAAAACCTGAAACAGCTCGATTTGTAGAAGGAAGCATAGAGAATAGCCTTCATGGAGAACGTAAAACCATTTTCTTTTATTTATGAGTGCTCTGCATGTATACCTGTAGGCCATAAGAGAGCATGAGACCCTATTATAGATGGTTGTGAGCCACCATGTGGATGCTGGGAACTGAACTCAGGACCTCTAGGAGACCAGCCAGTGCTCTTAACCTCTGAGCCATCTCTCTATAGAGAGCTGCGTTGTACCACACCCTAAAGGTGGCGCTGGTTTCCGCCTTCCACCTTTCTGACGGTGAGTGCTCTCGGGAGTAAACAACTCCTTATTGGCTGTAGGCAAGGATGGTGGCTTGCTTCTGTGTCCTAGGACCTATAGGCGATGACCACGTGGTTTACCGGGATTGGAGGCCCAGAGGGTATTTAGCCATGAGCAGACCTTCCCCGCGCCCCAGTCGTTCGTGAGAGTGTAAGTGAGTGAGTGAGAGAGAGAATGAGCTAGTGAGTGAAAGATAAGAAGATATCTGAAAGGCCCGAATAAACTGCAGAGAGAAGGATCCGGTGTTGCATCTTCCTTGCTGGTGAGGTTGCGCGCGGCACCTCTCCAGTCCGCAAGATAGAATGCCAATAGCATGGGCATGAACCCCAACTATTAACAGATGGGGACCTATAAAATTAAAGTTTCTGCAAAGCAAAGGAAACAATCAGCAGGGCACACACACAGCCCACAGAATGGGAGAAAATCTTCGTCAGATACCTGCAAGCAGACAAGGTGCTAAAACACAGAATTACAAGGAGTTGCATAAACTGAAATCCAAGGAAACAAAACTGCCAATTAACAAATGGACAAATAAACTGAATAGATGGCTTTCAAAAAAGGAAAAGAAAGAAAGATAAATGGCCAAAATGTAATTTTTAAAAGTTTTCAATATCTCCAGTCATCAGGAAAATAGAAATTATTAAAACTTAACTACTCTGAAGTACCATCTAATTCCAGTCAGAACAGCTGTCATCAGCAAATCTGACCACAGATGTTGAAGATGTCGTGAGAAAGGAATTCTTATTCACTGTTGGTGGGAGTACAAATTAACACAGCTATTGTGGAAATCAGTTTAAATATTTCTCAAAAAAACAGGAAGGAAGGAAGGAAGGAAGGAAGGGGAAGGAGAGAGAGAAAGAGAGAAAGAAAGAAAGAAAGAAAGAAAGAAAGAAAGAAAGAAAGAAAGAACTACCACATGACCAGTTATTTCACTCCTGGGCAAATACCCAGAGATCTGGTTGCCTTATCATAGAGACATTTGTACATCATTTTTACTGCTGTTTTATTCACTCTAGCAAATAATTGGGACCACCTATTTGCCTATCAACAGAAGAACAGATAACAAAAATTTGGTGTGTGTGTGTGAAATCACAAAATTTGCAGACAAATGGATGAACTTAGAATGCTTAGAATGAATAACATTAAATAAGATTACATGACTTCGGGCTGGAGAGATGGCTCAGTGGTTAAGAGCACTGACTGCTCTTCCAGAGGACCGGGGTTTGATTCCCGGCATCCAAATGGCAGCTCACAACTGTCTGTAGTTCTAGTTCTAGGAAAACACCAAGGCAAATAAATAAAAAAATTAAAAAAAAAAAAAAAAGATTACATGACCTCAGAAAAAGCCCACATGTTCTACTTCAAATGTGGAACCTAGCCAAGAATATATGTTTATACTTAAGCAAATGTATTTGTGGGCACAGTAAAGCCTGAAAACCAGAGAACAAGAGAAGGTATCAATGAGGGAAGGAGGGGCTGAATGGGGCCGGGGCACAAGCCGGGAAAGAGGGCATAAAGCTAATTGTTTCTGTAACTTCAACTATGTTGTGGAGGATGCATGCATAAAATATATTTGATACTGAAAACTTAAAATCTAATGTGAAGCTCCACAGCTTCAGATACTTCAGATAGAGATGTTCAGACTTTGGGTCTGTTTAATTTTAATGTGGGATTTTATTTTGGCAAATATATATGTGTGCACCTGTAGTGCGTGTGTGGGTGGGTGTGTGTGTGTGTGTGTGTGTGTGTGGTGTGTACTGGAAAAACCCATAATTAATTTCTTAAGCCACAGTCTGGGAGGTCAAAGGCTTTCTAAATTACTCAGGTGTTTGCATAGTGGAGACATTTGGCCTCCAATGGCACTGTGCCGGAGAGAAGTGACATCTCACCCATGGAGCACTCTCCTCCACACCACAGCCACACTAGTCACCACACTAGTGGAAATGAGTATGGGGTACCAAAGAGCCTGGGTTATCCTTTCCTGTGCACACAACAAGCAAGCTTCCATCTCAGATAAGATCCTTGATGGGAGGGGAGCCGGAGCCTGAATAAGAGAGAATAGCTGAGGGGAAGTGGGCAAGGTCAGGGAAGGAGTAGTTAAATCACAAAGACAAGTGTCCAGGTGGGGGGGGGGGAGACAAAGCAAAGCAAGGGCCAGAAATTCAATCTTTTTTTTTTTTTTTTTTTTTTTTTTTTGGTGTAGGAGGAAATACAAGGTCTCGTAAAAATGTGGAGCACAGCAAAGGCAACAGGTGACATCCAAAAATGTTGCCGGAGGCCTTGGGTGCCTTGCTGCTGTGTATAATTAATGCCAACAAAACACCAGAAGCCAGTCAGAGGCACTGTGGGGAAGGCAAGCAGCCAATGCTGCATGCTCACAGCCAACCAGAGATCAGCAGCCAGGGCAGCAGGTAGGTAGTGGCCTTCCCCGGAGCAGGAGAGCCTCCTCAGTGAGAAAACCCTCCACCCCACACCTTACAGCCACACTATTCTCTCTGTAGACACCTGCTTGTCTTTATTATTCTAGGCAACTTTTATTTAGTGAGAAATAGTAATTCACTAGGTAATCCCAACTAAACAAATGGCTGAATTTCTGAGACAGTTGTCTCAGGCAACCGGGAGCCATCATACTGGCCTTTCCTAGTTGACTAACCGAGTATGCCCGCACTCTGGCAGGCCCCTGAGAGGATTGTGGGCTCCCTGAGGATTTGTTCTAACTCCTCCTAAAGTAGATAGGTTATAGGCTTCCAACACTGATGGGAAGTCACTCACAATCCTGGGCCTGCCAGATAGTTTAAGAAAGAAAGTAGGGCTGACCAGATAGTTTCAAAGACTGGGGATAGACCCTGCTAAGGCCAAGTATCGGAGCCTGAGATAAGCCAATGATACACACAAGGTGGAGGAAGGAACCGTAGGGTACCTGCTGAAGGATGAAGTTGGCATACAAAGACCAAGGCCAGGGCTGAGAGAGGCAGACAAGAAACCATCAGACCCAGAGACACCACATGCTTGGTGGCCACAGTGGCTATGAACTCTACTCTTGTATTGTGGCTATCCTTTATCTCTTTTACAGAAGCCTCTTTATGCTATAAAAACATTCTCTTTCCCAGGTTCTAAGTCTGCAGCAAAAATGGGCTGTGGACCAACTGGGGTTGCTAAAGTACTGAAGCTAAAGCTGAGTTTGCCAAGATTTTTCTACCCACACTGGGGAGGGTCCACTTGCTTAACTCCCCACCCACCCCCCCAACCCACCCCCCACACACACACACGTGACAGAAAACGGCTTCCAAAGGGAGTGGCACTATTATGGAGTGTGGTCTTACTAGAGGAAGTGTGACACTGTGGAGGCTTTTGAGTTCTATGCTCAAGCACAGTTCACTTTCTGTGGCCTGAAGGTCAAGATGTAACCAAAAGCATGACAGCCTACACGACACCATGCTCAAAGAACTGAGCCTGTTAAACTGTAAGCTGCCACCTCAATTCAGTGTTTCTCCTTATAAGAGTTGCTGCGGTCACGGTGTCTCTTCACACTGATAGAAACCCTATGACATCCCCTATGTGCATTCTGATAGTTTCCAAGCAGCTGTTTCATTCAGTCCAGATTCCCAACTCTACCTGTTTCTTCCAGCTCCTCTCCCTTGGCCACCCTAGGTCCCAAGAGGATCACTCACTGGATTTGACATCTGAATTGGTTTCCCATTTTTCTCCAGGGGCCTAAGCAGCCAAGGCCCTCCTCCGGGTCTGTTCTGTTTGAATCTTCTACCTCACTGACTGTCCTCATCCTTGCTACTCTGGCAGCAACTCTTACTTACAGCCAGAAGATGAAAGATGACTGGAAGGGAAGGGCTGCCTCGGTGATATTTACCTCTGGGGGTGTTTCCCCTGAGTCCTGATGTTTGAGGTACTCACCACAGGGCACAAAAGAAACCAAGACGTCAAGTGAGAACACAGACTGAGAATTTCGTGGCCCAGGCTTGCAAAGCAGAGCAGTGCTAACAAGTTCTGTTTCCAGGTGGGGTACTATCACAAGGCCTGTCACAAGAATGGAGCAGAGGCCAGGTCCCTGACATCCACCAAGCACTTGAAGCCTAGGGTAATGGAGTATGCTGTAGGCTCTGGAGCCATTATTCCACACTATTTGGGATGTGGGTAGATTTTTTTATATATATAAAACATTTGGGCATAAACATAAATTACCTAAGTACTTTTTTTTATAGGTCCTTATACAGAAGACATTCCAAGACCTAAGGCCTGCAAATGTGCTGGGCACTGAAATTAATTGAAAGACACTGGAATGGAAATCCAATATGAACATCTGCTAAATTCTTATGGAATGACCCCCCCACCCCCACTTCAGCCCCTCCACTGGCTCTACCCCTCCCAGAACCCATGCCCCCCCAAGGCTCATCTGTGAGGCCCCAGCCCAGCATTAGCTGGATTCCCATCTCAGACCAAGGATTAGCTGCAGCTGTTCCCAGTGGGTTTTATTCTTACTTATTTATCAGCTGCCACACTAGACATTCTAATTGAGTCCTCACATAGTCCTGTAAGACAAGGAATGTTTTGCCCATTTGCTGTTGAAGTAACCCGAGTTTCAGCAAAGAGGCTAGGCACGGTGCTTAAGAATTTCCCTCACAAACCTGCCTCCCAAAGGCGGAACTTAAACCTGAGATGAACACACAATCCAGAAGTGGTTTCTAATACAGAGAGAAAAGGAATAGGAGTTTATTTTCAGAGCTAAGCTCCGCTGACACCGTCATATAGAAAAGATCCCCACAGAGAATATACGTGAGCATATATGGTGGATGTGGTGGATCCAGCAGTCACTCACTATCCTGATCTCAACACCCATCCAGATACTGCAAACACTGATCTCTCTTTTTAATCAAACACATGCATGACCCTTCATGTCAAGGAATCCCAAGAGGCCCCCAGAGTAACTGCAGCCCCTCTGTAGCCCTCCATAGCCTTGGTTTCTGCTGCCCAAATGTAATGACTTCCATCTCTGAACTACTTACAATGCTCCTGCAGCATCTTGAAACCACATAGTCACATGGCTCCTGTTTTCAGCATTCAGTGGTGTTAGTCATGGGCTTTCTATTGTGCCAAATAAAGATTTAGTTCTCTTTGAGTCCACATACTTCTAAGGAAGGTTCACCATTCTCATTGAGCCGGCCTCAGAGCTTCTCATCCTTGTGACCACATGGTTATTCTCACAGTGGAGCCAATGCGAGGTGTCATAGCTCACTTCGCCCCTCACATACACCTCTTCTCTGTCATTTCTGGAGTCTACATACAGCTGTCTCCTATTTGAATGTCAATTTTTCCATGTAAGTGTCACTAATGAACTTGTACTATACAACTCACAGTACAACCAAATACTGTTATGTAACTAATACAGCTCTTTTGTTGGTTTTTAATTTCTTGAAGCTTTTCCTTATGGAAATTTCTCTCCTCCTACACCAACCCAAACTAGTTGGCTTCAGGGTTTAGTAAGCAATTCCACTTATTTCTTTCTGCTTTACTTCCTACTCACGGGAACAGAGGCTGTGCTGTGGCTCGAGGCAGAAAACTGGAACTCCCCACGTCTGAGAAAACCACCTTCCCACACACTCGCTTGATTAATAATTTCCCTGGCAGAGCTTCTCAGAAATTATCTTCCCTTGAAATTTTTCTTCATTTTTAAATGTGTTTCATTTGGTGTGCATGTGCACATGCAAGAATGCCATAGTACTTGTGTATTTGTCTGAGGGCAACATGAAGGAGCTGGTTCCGGCGATCCTGGACTCAGGTCATCAGGCATGGTAGCAAGTGCCTTTCTCTGCCTAAGCACCTCAAGAGCTGCCCTCTAGGATTTTAAAGGTCTGAACTCAGTGTCTTCTAGCCAGGGTTACCATCCTTCTGTTCTCACATATCGTGCAGGTTCCAGAGTTTCCCATCTCACCAATTTATTTGCATTCACAGGCTGTTTGTTCGGTGTTCTTCCCGAGTCACACCCCACAGCTGTCTGGAAGCTTCCATTTGCATACATTTTTTGTTTTCGTTTGTAGCACTTTGTTGTAAGTGCACCAGTCAAGTTTTTTTAATCCAGCAGCCTACATCCTTCAGTTCTCTCTACTTGTTTGTTTCTGTTTTTTCTTTTATTAAAAATATTTTTTCCTCATTAAATATATGCTGACCATATATTTCATCCCCCAACTCCTTCAAGATCCTGGCAACCTCCCCTGTCTTCCGGAATCCACACCCTTTCCGTAGAAAACAAATAGACATGTAAAGAATAATAATAAAATGAAATAAATGAAAACAAAGAAAAAATCTTACATACTTAGTTATTTTTATTTTTCGAGGCAGGGCCTCTTGCACCCAGGCTGCCCTCACCATTGCTATGTAGGCCTGCATGAGTCTGACTTTCTCATCGGTGCATCTGCACCTTCCAAGTGCTGCCGTTACAGGCTCAGCTGCTGTGCACGGCCAGAGCCCAGGACCCCTGCACACTAGGTAAGGGCTCTACAGATTCCGATGCCTCCTCAACCCCAAAGCTTTTTCTTGTTATTTCTATACCGCTTTCTCCTTCGGTATTCCTGTCCTGCACATTTTACTATTCAGGTATGGGACTTTTTAGAGTAACCCGCTCATTTTCCATTCCACTGCCTTCATTAACTTTCCAATGCAAACCCTGTAGCTATTTACTTCTGCTGTAATGCTTTTCATTCCGAGAGCTCCAGCTCCTCCTCTGAGCTCCCCCTGCTACCTGTAGCTCTTCACCAAGCCTTTCCCTCCCAAGTCTAGCATCTCAGTGTGGGGCTTTGGACAGTGGGTTCTCTGTACTGTACCACTGAACCACACCCCAGCTCTGAAGCTTTTCCTGCTCTCTATATTGCCTTCATTTCTCTGAGTTGTTGTCTGTGTGTGTGGTTGCTGTTGTTGCCTTCTGGTTTCCATCTTTCAAGTCTCAGTTCCCCTCAGATAGTTAATGTTCCTTAGATCTCCTATTAAATTCAAAAGTGAAGCATGAAATGGGTGTAGAGACATGGGCCCTGGGCTGGCAGGTCTTACCAGAGATAATGAGACCACTCTGTACATTTTATTGGGGGACTCCTAACCTAAACATGTATAGACCTCTTAGTTCAGACTGTTTTCCTCTCATCACATGACTGTTAACAGAGCATCACCCTGTCTAGCCAGTGTGGGTGGGCTGGCCAGTCTCACTGAGGACCTTGTTGGCGCCTACCCACTCCCTTCCTCTGAGGCACAACAGCACGTCTCACATACCCCTCTTGCCCTTCTGGGCTTGATTTTGTATTTAAAAGATCAATCTTGTAAATTAATTTATGTGCATGAATGCTTTGCTCATGTGTGTGCCTAGTGCCTTCAGAGGCAAAAAGAGAGATGCTCAGATTCCCTGCAGCTGGAGTTATGGATGGTTGTGAGCCATTAAGTGTGCTGGAAATTGAACGTAGATTCTCTATAAGAACACCGAGCCATCGCTCCAGCCACGCCCCCCCCCCTAGTCAGCTCTGAAAGCTTAGTATGTTCCCGGAAAGAACATTAAAGGAAATAGTAGTTACAAGAACCTGTATAATCTCACCTCATAGGTTTATCAAATGAGCTAACAGTATAACTTGATTTCTGCGTGGAAAGTACATACATGACATCCAATTTGTGTCTTCTGTACCTCCAGCCACATTCAAAACATTGCGTGCAGGGATTTTGTTATTCTGTGGGGGCTCTTTGATCACAAGGTATGGAAACTGGGGCTGCTTAAGGAGGTGAGCGCTAGAGGAAGGAATCTTGCCAGAAAAAAGCAGGCAATGATGGCGATGGGAAGGTCTCAGTCATAGGGCGAGCTAGCAAGCTGTGATAGTTTGAGAGAGTTGCTTGGCCTCTCTGGGCCTCAGACTTCTCATCTATAAACTGTGGGTTGCTCTGTTTAATTCTGAAGTGGTGTTGGGAGGACTTAGTTAAATTCAAGCACTAGTGTTTTTATTTTGGATCTGGGACCTAGAGAAATAGTTATGAATAGAAAGAAAAAAAAAGATGAAACCCTTTCTTGGCCTCATGGAAAGAACTTGCTAATGAAAAACAACAGAACATAAGTAAATCAGGTGGCTTTGTACACTAAAAGGGAGAGGGCCAGGTGGGAGGAAAGGGCACAGATTATTATTTTATATCTGGTTGCTTAATTGTCTATCTATCAAGATGACATTAGTGCACAAGCCTGAAGAAAAAAAGTGGAACAAACCATGGGACTGTGTGAGAGAACAGCCTAGAGGGATCGTCAGACACAGAAGCCAAGCCCCAAGGCAGCCACAGACTTTGTGCCTGAGGTGAAGGCCTCAGTGATGACGCAACAGGAAGAGACAGAGATCTCTAAAAGGTGCAACGGTGAGTGGGGGCAGACATCTAAGAGCACTAAGGGAAACAGGAAAGTGTAACAGCCTTTGAGCAGAGATATGTTACTTCAGCTTTTGAAATGACCACTCTGTACTTTTTGAAAACAACCCACAGAAGCAAGAATATAAGCAGGCCCAGGAACAAAATATCCCAAAAAAATTAAAAATAGAGATGAGTTTGTCATAAGCCAGTAGAAATTTAGTGAACCAAATAATCAATCCATCTCTTGACATAATACAAAGGTATGACCACCGTGGTTTGCACTTACGACCAAGGCATGGTAGAAACATCTAGAAGGGCTCTGGAGTCGTCTAACTCTAGACAAGGTCTAACTCTTGTCTACTGGAGCGAGGCGGCTAATGCAGAGAAAGGCAGCAGCTTAGTTTCAGACTTGTTGCACTTGAGGGCCTCTGCTACATACCTGAGGAAGCCTGTTTGGTGGATGATTGAACATGCGAGCATGGGGTGTAGGTATAGAGAGGGTGGTCAGCATAACAGACTGAAGGAGATCAGTAGGAACTGAGGTGCAGGAAAGAGGCCAAAGTGATGAGGTAACGATGAACCAGCCACAGCAAGTGAGGGAAGAGGAAAGAGAGCAAGGAGGGCATTCCAGAAGCCCAGAGAAGTCACCTTTAAAGTGGGGCAGGACAACCAGTTCTACAAGCTCCTACAGAGAAGCCAGGGCAAGGCTTGAGATTCGGCCACTGCATTCAGCAGACGAACCACATTGGTTGAGGCTTGGAAAGCAATAGGAAAAAAAATAAATGATCAGACCAGACCTAAATGGGAGTGAGAGAAGATGCATCACAGGAAAGAAACAGAAAATGACTTCCAGGAGCTGGAGAGATAGCTCAGAGGTTAAGAGCAGTGGCTGCTCTTCTGAAGTACCCAGGTTCAATCCCCAGCACCCACATGAATGTTTACAACTGTCTTAACTCCAGTTCCAGGGGATCTGACATCCTCACACAGACATACATGTAGGTAAAGACCAATGTACATTAAATAAATATTAAAAAAAAAGAAGGAAGAAAGAAAGAAAGAAAGAAAATTACTTATAGAGGCAAAAAAATAGGACAATGACTAGAAGGCATAAAAAAAAATTACAGTTAATGTTGAGGCACAAATGTGTAGGATAGAGACAAAGCCATCATTCAGAGATAGGTTAATGGATGGATGCACTTAGGTAGGTAAATTATAGAGATAGGTACAAGTGGGATGTCACAACAGAGAAACAATATTGAAGAGAGAAGGAAGAATGGCCAGAGCCACAGCTTTAATTAAGATAGAACAGGATATACTCACAAATAAAGAGAGTGAGTGTGTGGTGGTCTGAATAAGATTGGCCCCCAGTGGGCTCATGTATTTTAATGATTAGTCACTAAGGAATAGAATTCTTTATTGGATTAGAAGGGTTAGGAGGTGTAGAAAAAGTGTGTCAGTAGGGATGGGCTTTGAGGTTCCAAATATTCAAGCCAGGCCCGGTGTCATTTATCTCTTGGCCTACAGATCAGGATGTAGCTCCCAGATACTTCTCCAGCACCATGTCTACCTGCATGCTCCTATGTCCTGCCATGAGGATAATGGACTATAGCTCTAAGACTGTAAACCAGCCTCCAGGTAAATGCTTTCTTTTTATGAGTTGCCTTGCTCAGTGTCTCTTCACAGCAATAGAACAGTGCCAAAGACACGGGCACACCCATGATAACAGGCGGAAAGGAGAACAGATGGGCACAGATTTGATGATGAAGATGTGTTACGGTCTCAATATTTTTGTCCCCAGAAGCTCATACATTGAATTCCTAACCTTCAGCACAGTTCATACTGTACCTAGGAAAGATGCAGAGACCAACAAATGAGGCCTCCTATGTTTGGTTCTATTATCAGTTAAACGACCTCAGAGGACCTGTAGACCTATGCTTCTGTCTTTATCTCATTCAAATAACTCACAAAATGTCTATCATATGGCTTTATATTTGTTTGTAGATTACTGAGACCATGAACACCAAGGACTCCCTCAGTTGTTTTTGACATTAAATGCTGCACATGGGGTCCCTGAACTCCCTCCAAACCACAGAAGTGGCTCTGTCCACTTAACTTTTTTCCCAACTTCATATAAACATTTTAGGACTCTTGGATTGTGAAGCCCTTCCTGCCCACACTACCTGGATCCTGCTGTTTAATGCTTGCTCCGTCTTTGTAGGTCCTACCTAGCAATGAGCCTCACTCCTTTGGAGAGGTCCACTTATGACCTAAACCCTGAGCCTGAGAAGAAATTTGTGATGACAAGTAGCACATTAACGCCCTCTTATAGTCAGGGTTGGCTGGGTTTCCTGCCCATGCCCACCCACCTGTGAGAAGAAGAAGAAGAAGAAGAAGAAGAAGAAGAAGAAGAAGAAGAAGAAGAGACTGTAGACTTTGTGCTAACCCTATCTGTGTGGGCTCAAATGCTGCAAGAGCAGAAGCTCTTGGGTTTCCTTGCTAAGGGAGCTTCTACCACCAGTCCTTGGCTTCCTCATGAGGAAATAGGGAGCCAAATTGCTACAGAAACCCTCCCCTATCTGGACCTGCTACTTCCTCCTTACCCCGCCTCGAAAACTCCTTTTTTCTTTATAGTCTAAGGGTGGCTGGGATGGGGCTCCTATCTCTTCTCTGGCCTTGTCTTTCCTCTTCTTTCAATAGCTGGTCCAGCTCCTATGCCTCACTGCACATGGCTGTCTCTCCTCACAGACGGAAGTTCTTCCAGGAATTAGCTGGTTCTCACCTGGCTTTGCATGTTAGTGCCTAACGGAATCTAACACATTAGGTGAGCAATAGCTGGGAGAAATAAAAACATAAAAGAGCTGTTATATTTAATTTTGTGATTAAAGTCACACTTTATGCATAGAAATTAAATAATGTCATAATATTTAATATAAACAAAAAAAGGGAAAATATCAGGTTACAATGTCCCTCTTGCCAAAACATTTCTTAATCACTTTTTCAGCACTAGGGAGAAAGTCAGCTTCTAAGAGCATTTGTTCCTGCAATGGACCAGGATTTGACTTCCAGCACCCACATGGCAGTGCACACCATCTTTAACTCCATTTCTAGGAAATAGGATGCCTTTCTCTGACTTTCTCGGGTACCAGACATGCGTGTGGTGCACAGACATACATGCAGACAAAACATGAAATTAAACAAGGAAATCTAAATAAAAAGATAACCTTTTCAAAGTGGGTCAGTGTGACCAGTGTGGCAAGTCCTCCATACTAGTCATGTCTGACTGCACTGCACTAGTGGTCAGTGGAATTAAAAAGAAAACCCAGCTTTCACAACCACTGTCTCAAAGGGAGAACAGATTGGATTCTTTCGGTACATAAAACCAGCTTTTACTACTTCAAAACAGAAAAGTTAAATTCACACACCCACTACCTGCAGAACAAAAGAAAGAAAAGAAAATATCATTATGGAGCTGAAACTAGAAAGAAATAATTAGCGTTATATTCTCCTTCACAAATCTTGACTTTCTGCCTATCTGCTGACCTTCCTTACAATTAATATTAACCTTTTTCTTGGCCTCCTTTCTAAAGTTTAGACTTTGCCACTTTTAGGGGTGTGAATAGGTATGCTTTGCCCATAAGGAGTGGCACTATCAGGAGATGTGGCCTTCTGAAGTAGGTTTGGCCTCATTAGAGGAAGTGTGCTGTGCCACTGTGGGGCCAGCTTTGAGGTCTTAAAGTCTCCTATACTCAAGCTATGCTCAGTGTGGAACACAGTCTCCTGCTCCCTGTAGATCAAGATGTAAAACTCTCAGCTCCTTCTCGAGCACCATGTCTGCCTGTAAGCCACCATGTCCTGCCATAAGAATAATGAACTAAACCTCTGAAACTGTGAGCCAGCCCCAATTAAATGCTCTTCTTTATAAGAGTTGTTGTGGTCATAATGCCTCTTCACAGAAACAGAAACCCTAAGATTCCACTCTTACACCTATCTACATACATGTATGCATGTACATATTATAGGCTAGGATCCAATTATGAGGGTGAACATGTGGTTTGTTTCCAAGTTTGAGTCACCTCACTTAATATTATAATTCCCAGGTCTTTCCATTTTTCTACAACTTTCATTTTTATTTACAGCTGCATAATATTCCACTTTGTATAAGTACCATATTTTTATGACCCGTTTATTTGTTGATGATTATTTAGTTGGTTCTGTTTCTTTGCTGTTGTAAAAGGAGGAAGGAAACAGAGCCAACTAAATAATCTAAAAAAGAACTAACTAAAATAAAAAAAAATGGATGTACATGCAAGTCATCCTGTGGTAGGGGATAGAGTCTCTAGATATATGGCCAAGAGCAGAATGGCGGTGCCATGTGGAAATTCTACTTTTTATTTTTCGAGAAACCTTTATGCTAATTTGCACCAGGCTGATTTGACTGTATAACTTGCACTCCAACAGGCAAAGAATACAGGTTTCTCTTTCCTCACATCCTCTCCAAGATTTGTTATCAGAGTTACTGATGACAGCCTTTCAGATTAGGATGAGATGCTATCTCAGAGCATTTTCCTGATGACTACGGATGTTAAACAGGTTTTAAAATATTTACCAACCATTTTGCATTTCTTCTTTTGAGAACTACCTGTTCATTTCATTAGTCCATTGTTCATTGTCTCCTTGGTTTCATTTCTTTTTTTTTCCCCCCAGCACTTTGTAAATTCTGGGTACCAGGCTGTGATTGTTAAAACAGCCATTTGTTAATCACAGTCAAGTGTTTAGCTCTAGTTTAAGCATGTCAATGCTACGATGTAGGACTAACCAATGCAGATTATATGGAGGATCTGAGAAGCTAAATCTTGAAGTTCACAGAGTGAACACACATCACTTAACAAATTTAAACATTTTAAATATAGCATTTAAATCCAAGTTCATCTAGCTGGGAAGGATGTGACTTTTCCCCCAAATGCTAAGGACTTCCTGAGGAAGTTAGACTGCAAAGGTAACTGGATGACAGCAAGCTTCTCAGCCTCACGGAGACTGTGGAGGAGAGGGTAGAAGTCTTCAGATGCAGGGGTGCTGTCCTGGGCGAGGCCTTGGGCGTTCTCTTTGCCTGTTCTCTTCCCTCCTCTAAGTCAGCAACCCAGAATAAGATGTTCACTGTGAGGATGAAAAGAGGAGCTGCCACATGCCCTCTAGCCAGAAGCATCTCTGGAGAATGTATTCCTCACACTGTCATTAACCTCCTCCAGACCCACAGGACACAACCTGACAAAGGTAGTCCACAGATGAATGACTCAGCGCCTCACAGGCTGCCTCTCTCCTTCTCTCCCTGGAACAAACTCCTATGTCCTTGGTTCCTCAAAGGCTCCTATAAACATGGCTCCAAGCCTGGCTAACAATCAAAGTTCATATCCATAACCATATCAGACATGTCCCCATTTCCATTTCTGCTTGACTCTCCCTCCCAAGGCCATAATTTGACAGGTAGGAAAATACGTGTGTGTGTGTGTGTGTGTGTGTGTGTGTGTGTGTGTGTGTGTGTGTGTGTGTGTGTGTGTGTGTATTCTTTCACGGACTGGGACACGATTGCAAACAGTTGCTTGCTCTGGCTGTTATGGCTTCCTCTACCAGCTCTCTTGGCCTTCCCTACAGAGCTGCTTGCTGTTCATACAGCATGGCCAAGTGTAGCCTATAAGCACCAGGAGAGCTGAGCCCATTCCATGAGATATCCCAGTGCTCAGTCCTGTGCTGGGCTTGGGGCTGTGCACAATACCTACTGTCCAAGAAACCACAATCTAACTGAAAATTTCATAGTCAGGAGATGAAAAACTCTTTTCTCTGTGCGCTTCAGGGGCTTTATTTGAACTAAGGCTAAGGCTGTCTGCCATTGAGTATGGTAACATATGGCCTGGCTTTCAGGAGCTGAGAGGTTGGTTAGTGGATACAGAAAGGTGGGCCCCTTCAACAGTATGGAGTACAGTAGATATATCTGCATGACCATGCCCACACATGTGGGCACACAGTCTCCTACACTAAGGATTTTGGACCTCCAGCCCATGACAGGCCCCTCCCCAGACCTAGAATGATCCTGTTCTTTCTAGAGTATTAGTTAAGTAAGTGCCCCAAGCAATGTTACATCAGTGCTGAGATTTAGCTGTCCTTCTCCTCAGGCCCAGCCCTATCCTCCCGGGTACCTCTGCGAAATGAAGACTGCCACCACAGTCCCTGACAACCCCATCCTGCTCATCTCTTCCCTGACCAGCCGCCTATCCCAGGCAACTGTTCTCCTGGCATTTCACACATTCTTCATAGCATGTCTGTACACTCTCCTCCACACTTGCCAAGCTGTTGACAGCCATCCAGACCAACTCCCTAACCCAGGCATTTCCCAGTAACCAGAAAGGTTGGACAAACACTCTCAACAGGCGAGGAAGCACCATGCCTGTCCAGCCTTCTCTGCTGCCTCCCAGGGCAGCCCAGAGCTACTGATCTGAGACAGGACGGCTCAGTGGCATGCCTCTTGACCAAGATCCTTATTTCAATACTTCAGGAACCCTGTCCATGGCAGTGAGCATTCTCTGAGACAACCATCATAGCTTTAGTCATTGTATACTTTTAGGAAGGCAAAGTCCATGTCTACAATAATTGTACCCTCTGAGAGGCTCTTCCATCATTGTATGTCCTGTGACATCTGTAACCTAATTTGAACATAAAACCTCCTGAGACTAGGCAGTGATATAATTATCACCCCTTTTATGAACAAAGAAATTAGGGGTGTCATTAAGTGGCCTGGGGTCATATAGTGGCTGAAGGCCAGAATCTAGACCACAGATTGTTATCAGGTCTAACAATTTTAGCTATAAAATTTACAGCTTGTGGTGAATAAGAATGGTCCCTACAGGTTCACATATTTAAATGTTTAGTCACCAGGGAGTGACAGTGTTTGAGAAAGAGGACAAGGATTAGGAGATATGGCCTTGGAGATGTATCACTGGAAGTGGGCCTTGAGGCTTCCTTCTGACCTCAGATCAGGATGTAAATGTCTCAGCTACCGCTTCAGAGGCATGCCTGTCGGCTCCCCATGATGATGATCACAGACTGACCCTCTGAAACTGTAAGCAAGCCCCCAATTAAATGTCTCTTTATAGGAGGTGCCTTAGTCATGATGTCTCTTCACAGTAATGTAACAGTAACTAAGACACAGCTAATGTACGTTTTATTTTATAGGTAAATATAATTATGTAAGCACATAAAATATTTACCTAAAAATTATGCATTGATAAAATGTAACCTGAGAAATATAGAGTTCACATTTGTCTTTTGTAATTTTTTTGCTTCATTAAGATAGCTAATCAGTTCTCTTATAAATCATAGCACAAGAAACCACAGCCTTTGGAATTTAGAGAGCCCGTGGGGTTTAAATCACAACTTCACCCCGTATGATTTTAGGTAAGCCACATTCAACATCAGTGCCCTCATTTGCATAGAGAAACAACGAAGCAGAGACACTGTCAGTTCCAGAAACTCAACTCTCCCAAATTCTGGTACCTGCGCCACTCTCCCCAAGGAGCCTAATCACGATCAAAGAGGACAAATCTATGGTGCCTACTAGCCTACCAAAGTGTATGCAGGCCTCCAGCATCACAGACACCTGTTACAGCATCCATGAAGGCATCCTGGTTCTTTCCCCCCTCCACCTTAAACTTCTCCAGCTCATGGGCTTTCCTCCCTCAGCTTCTCATTCCAATTATAACCTTACAGTTTGGGGCTACCCAGTCTCTCTTGGTCTCCTTTGCTCACACTGTCTTCTCTTCTCTCTCTCTCTCCCCATCGCTCTCTCTCTCTCCCCATCGCTCTCTCTCTCTCTCTACCCTCTCATGGTCAAGTCCAGTCCGCTGGCCATGTTCAATCTACTTCTCCTCTCTGCTCTAGAGTTTTCCAGATGCCTCATATCTACAATAAAACCTTCCCCTCAACTATACCTTGGAGCAGTCATGTCCTCAGTTCATTCATCTAGTGCCCAAACCTTCAGTTTTAGATTATGTGCGTACATCCTGGCATGCTGAGGCTTCAGGATTAACAGTAGCTGTTCTTTAATTTGTCTTTTTTAGCCACAACAAATTACTCACAATGACCCAGACAGGCCACGTACTTCCACTCCACCCTGGGCCAGGAATGTCCATTTTCCAAGGCTTAACCTCAGAATTCATCTTCATCACCCAGCCACACTATCTCCTCCATGAGGCCTTCTCCAGCACCTTCTGGGTCTGATGATCTATGGCCTTCTTTGTTTTGCCTGGAGGTAGGTCTTTGTAACCAACTCCCAAATACCCATGAAAAAACACTGTCCTGTTCATCTGTGTGCACCTCCTACCCACTCTCCACTCTCTGGGCACTAATGTGTTGTGACATCATTTCAGATGAGCCAAAGTAAGTTTTTCTATTTTTAGAGACACAGTCTCACAGGTCACCCTGTCTGGTTCAGAATTCACTCTCGTGCGCTCATACTCTCAGTACTAGACAGCCATCCGTCTCCAGTCCCAACTCCCAGGAGATCACACAACACCCATCTTTGCAGACAGACGTGGCAATGTGACCAAGTTTTGGACAAGACCATGGACAAGAGGGGCATGTGTGCCTCTAAGAATTCTCTGGTGGCTGAATGTAAGGGTGGAAAGAAATGTGCCCAATTTTCACTATGGGCTTGCATGAACGTGGCCTTAGGTAACCCTGCATGGTAAATTTTTGAATAAAATGTAAAAAGTATTTTTTTAATTCTCCTGTTGTCATTCTAAAGGCTTGCCTTTCTTCAGTCTTCAGACTGTCGCTGTATCTTTGTTGTGAGTCAGCTCATGCTGTGGCTTCCCTCTCTGCCACCAACTTGGTTTCTAATGGATCCATTTGTTCCCTTACCAGGCAGTGTGTATTACTGGGACGGACAGAGCCTCACTCAGTCGGGAAGTGCTCGACCTCTGAGCTGCTGTTATACTCCCGGATCTATTATTTGTGTTTTCCTCGTGATTCTATAACTTTATTGTAGTCCCTGTTTTCATCATTCTGTCCTTAGGGGGTCTCGATTTATTAATTTTCAATAAATTTTGCTTTGAACAACTATCCTACAGTTCTTCCTCCTAACCCAGAACCAACTGCAAACCAGAAGCGATGCTGGGAGATGCGGCGGAAGAGACCATTTACCTTTGGCTAAGACAGAGCAGTTTTGTTTTCAGGTGACTTTTGTTCCTTCCCTTTCGCCCATCTAGTCCCACTGAAGACCTTGCCACACCCCCTCCAGCCCCTGGATGCCCCCATCCCAATCTAGGAGCTTTCACAGGTAACTTCACAGGTATTGGACTCCAATATGAATCTGGAACATTTTAAGAAAAATAACTATCTTCTTCCTCTTTGTCAAACAAGCGTTTCTTTGGAAACTTCTGATCTAGTGGTTGGCTGAATAAATAGAGTAAAATGGAGAACCAGGCCACAGGAGAAGGCCTACATCAGGTGACCGGTCTCAGTGTAGCAGAGGTGAGTAACATCACCAGTCAGGTGGGGGATGAAGGTTTGGAAAGGCATGCTCCCCTTGAAAAACTGAAAGAAAAGGAACAGTATCTCAGCCAGCAAGCCAGAGCTCATCCTACCCATACAGGCCCTGAGGTGCCAGCCAAAGCCTGACTGAAGTCCAAGCAGTCCAGCCCACCGAATGAGCCCCCTTGAAACAAGTCATCAGGTCACTTTCGTTTCCTCGCTCACGAAACAGGGAACAGCAGTGTGTGGCATGAGGCAGGTGAGGGAAGACCGTCCTATACGTTCAGTTAGAGGCTCCTGCAAACAACAAACTAAGCACTTCTCAGATCTACAAGGGAAGACACAGCAGCTGGGCTGTGGGCGAGTCTCTGGCCCTCTCTGGAGCGTGATTTGTCTCATCTGCAAAATGGAGCTACGAGTGCCAAGACACCAGTTCAGGGCTGCGTGCAAACACACAGTGCCTAAGGTGATCAAAAAGACACCAAAACTTGTGCCATGGTTCCGTCATCAAACTAAACAAACCAAGGCTTAAACAAAATGACAGGTGTTCTCTATTCCAGCTTGATGTTCCAGAGGACCATCAAGAGGTTACAAAGGGTTGATGGATCCAAACTTTAAAGCTACATGAGGGGCTGGGATACAACTTAACTGGGAGAATACTTGCCTTACATGCATGAAGCCCCAGGTTTGATTCCCAGCCCTGCAATTTAGAAAGAAAGTAGTACCATCAGAGTACTATGCTGTAGAAAACCGTGCTGAGCCGAGGACAGAAGCAGACTTAGAACCACTAGAATGAAAAGAAGGCCCGTCATCTTCCTAGAACACATAGTTCTCTTCCAGTTGCCAGGTTTCCTGGTCATCTCAAGTGGATGTGATATATTTATTCATGTGAACATAATTTATGAATTTGAGGTCGGGCCCAGCTGAAGCCAAGGACAGCACAGTGGAGGGTTGCCAAGATCCATGGGAAACCTCGGTCAGGCCTCTTGGAGGCCTCTATTTTATTGCATATTTGCAGAGTAGGTGAAAACTGGCATTTCTGTCCTTTCTTGTCCCATCTCTCAGTCTAGGATGCATCTTTTACATCTTCCTACACAAAGACTTCCTAGTCTTCTGCTTCTCTTGGGTTCCGGAGCATCTCCCTGACAAAAAGGTCTCTGCCTGGTTAACAAAGCTCCCTCTCCAGCTAGGCAGTTCTGTTTTCTTCACCAAACTCCACCCTTCCTCACAGTGGTTCTCTTTTCCATAGCAGTCACTCAGTGTGACCCTGCACAAGAGAGGCCTCTCATGTTCTGAACTCCTGTAAGATAGAAAGCTCCGGTTCCCACATCTCTTCCAGCACCAGTGTGTCAGAAGCTCCCACCGTCCATAGCCCATCTTTGGGGGTGGGACTCGGGGAAACAGAGCTTCCTAAACAAGCTGAATGACAACAAGATGGAGAGTGAACCCCCTCGGTCCTGCAGAGCTTGGTCCTGCAGAGCTTGGAAACAGACATCACCTTCCCTCACTTCTCTCTTCATCTTCTTCCCCCCAAAATCCCCAGGCCTGATGCTGAGAACAGAAACAGACTTGGAAGGCTCAACGGGGTGGGGAGAAGCTCGGTTTTTGCACTTGCAGCTGAGGGCTCCCAACCAGGTCAGGCTAGTTCCAAAAATATCTTTTCATCCAAATACAGTCTCTTGGTAGCATTCTGGGTAGACTTCGGTCCAGTTTTCCAGGATTGGTCCTCAGTGTCCCTGGGCTCACGCACTTGCCACTCTCCCCAGGATTTGATGAACTGGCTTTCCTATAACTCATTCACATTTACAGCCAACTTAGAGTGTAAACAGTGGAGATATATTTTATGAGAACAGACAAATATATCTGCCAGCATAAGATAGGTTAAATAAATTTACTCAAAATATAGACTGTGTTGCAGATATGAAAAAACAGTAAGTGCACACTGGTATGGAGAGGCCTCTCTTTCATACCACAAACTGAAAAGACTCATTTGTACATGGTAATCATGATGAAATCCATAAACTGAGTTTGTAAAGTACATCTGAGCCAGGCAGGAATAGTGGTCCACAACTTTAATCCCAGCACTGGGGAGGCATAGGGAGGTAGATCTCTGTGAGTTCAAGGCCATCTTGAGTACTAGGTCAGTCAGAGCCACACAGTGAGACCCTGTTTCAAGAAACAAACAAACAAATAAACAGAAAGCCACTTGCATAAGACCACGAATACTTGGCAGCAAGGCCTTCCTCCAGCTGTAAAGAGGAAATCACTTTAGAGAAGTGAACGGGGTGAGGTCAGGACTCAGTGATCACCCGCCTATGAAGCTGGCAACTGGGCTTGACCTCCAGGGCTGCAGGTAAACAAACAAGTGGATTATGGGAGAAACAGTATATGGAAAGTAAGTTAATTCTTTATTATGTGACTACTGTAAAATAATTTCCTTTATTGTTTTTGTGAGAAAGCCTCTCAAACTTGCACACATTTTTCTGATAGCAGAGCTGGAATGCAGACAGGAAAGAAACCCAGTGAGTCCCTAGCATGCCCCAAGCTAGCCAGCTAGTTAGTGACTGCCAGAGACCACAGGTCACAGGCTAAGCTTGGGAAGGATGAGAAGTCCAGTGAACCAAGGCTTCATTGATTACTATATCGGACCTTCTCTCTTCCTTTATGGTCCAGAACCAGAAGAGACTAAGACTCACCAACGTCAGAGATAGACAGACACAGATACTCACTCCTAATAAAGAGGGGCTGCAGAAGAACATGAGACTCAAGAAATGAGTGGCAGGAACAGAGCTTTATTTGCCCCTAAAGCAGGGGGGCATCCGGTCTGGGAGGGAGCAGGCAGAGTCACTGGAGTTTAGTTGTGCATCAGAACAAACACACTCTAGGTAGGCACACCTTGGGAACGCACATCTCCTCTCTGACCTTCATCCAACCTGGATGGGAACCCCACTTCTCAGAAAAAAAGGCTGGGCTCAAGCACAATTTAGACCTAACTAATACTGACCAGTCTGTATTATCTTGACCAGTAGTCACTAAATTTTTATAAATGTGTTGAAAAAAAAAAAATCCAAGTCACTTACCAAAAGCAGACAACTAGTTAAGACTCTTGCTCAACTCTTAACTCAAAAACATATCCAGAGTCTAAATTCTGTGTTCTCTATACTGTCTTTATATTTTCGGGACACAGCGTGACCTTCATCTTTCAGCAGTAAAGTTTAAAAAGTTCCCAGATTGCTATGTCCTCCCTCCTTGGGCCCCTCCCCAAAGCTTGACCAGTTCTATAAAGGCAGAAGAGAAGGGGCCCAGGCCAACACAGGCCAGCGTCTTAAATATGCATCATCGGGCTCAGTGAAGTATATTTATGCCTTCACTGATAAGATATTTGGGATATGCTTCAAAATAACATGAGGTCAAGGCAGGGTCCAAAGATTCTTCAATAGTCATGTCTTTTAAGTGTGACCCAACAATTCCAACATCGGGGCTCTATCCTTCAGGAAAGGAAAGTGGAATTAATCTGTTAGTATGTTAGTCACAATAACAACTAAAAGGGGTAAAAATGGCTGTGGAGTGGCCTCCACAGACATGTCTACTGCTGCAGGCATGAGAGACTTCTCCTCTGTCACCACTTGGCACTAGCTCTAGTCTCTAATCTCCCATGGCTCCTCTTTGACGTATGAGGGTTTTATTCAATATGTCAAATCAATTAATAAATAATCCTGAAGTTGTTCACTGACTATTTATAGAAACTTTACTACTATGATTCTGGAGGTCACAAGACCATAGTTCATGTGTTGTACTGCCAGTGCTCCTGGATTTCTCAAGGAAAAACTGTGGTTAACGTTTGAAGACTTGAGGCAGGGATGGACTAGGAGAGGAAGGGGGAGGCTCCGTCCTTGGCATGCCCTTGCTGACATCAGCATTGAGTGATCAGATTCCATAGGACCACGGGAACTTAAGGTCATCATCAAAACCTTAATGGAAACTAGGAAATACAAGAACCATAACTACATACAATCATTCTCAATTAATTCTTTAAAATCCATCATTTTTTTGGGGGGGGTTTGGTTGGTTTGTTTGTTTCTTTGTTTGTTTATAAAATCCAAAAACAAAATTACCATGTAACACATGACTGTTTGGAATAGTGGGATTTTTTTTCTCTGTTTCTCAATCCCTTTTTGTGTGTTCTTCAAAAGAAATGTCTTATTTTTATAGCCAGAACATTTTGATTCAGAAAATTGACTTAATCTTTCTAGAAATGACATATGAAAATCATCCCTAGTATTTTAATATGGAACAATATTGCACAATGTTAGCCTTACAAAGGAGCTTATGAAGACTCCTATATAGGAGTCAGAGGGCTATCATGAAGTAAGAATACAAGAAGAAGAAGAAGAAGAAAAGCATGTTCCCCCTGAATGCTGGGGTTGGGATGAGAACAGGGGGGGTCAGCTGAGAGTAGGGTGGCGGGGAAAAATTACTGAGAGAGACAACTGGAATCTGGAAGCATCTTTAAGACAAGCTAGGAACCTAGTGCAATAGAAAGTTCCAGAAACCCAGGATAGAACCAAACACAACTGACATGATTCCTAGTGATATTCTGCTATACTCATAGATTGGTGCTATCAGAGAGCCTTCATCCAACAACTGGTGGAATTAGATACAAAGTCCTACAGCCAAACATTAGGCAGAGCTCGAGGGATCCTGTGGAAAGACAGAGGAAGAACTAACTGTAGGAGCCAGAAGGGTGGGGGACACCACAAGAAAACCCCAGAATCAACTAACCTGGGCTCACAGAGGCTCTCAGCGGCTGATCTAACAACCAGAGGCCTTCATGGGACTGACCCAGGCTCTCTGCATATATGTGACAGTTGTGTAGCTTGGTCTTCCTGTGGGACTGAGAACAAGGGCTGTCTGTGAGTCTTTTGCTAGCTTTTGGGATCCTACCCCCTTATTGGGTCACCTTGTCCAGCTTTAATACAATGAGAAGTGCTTGGTCTTACTGTGACTTAAATGGTTTGATATTCCTGGGAGGCCATGAATTTGATATTCATTTCCGAATGGAAATGGAGTGGATGGGGATGGGTGGAGGGTAGGAACCGGGAGCAGAGGAGGGGTGAGAGGCTTTCTCCAGGATGTAAAAACAAACAACAAAAAGGCATCGTACTAAAGATATTTTTAAAAAATTCTAAGTTCTTATCCATGAAAGTCACACACTGTTAACAATTATGAGCAATGAACTGTATGTCCACACCCTCCTTAGATTATAAGGCCTCCAGCAGCATCTGGTCTCTAAGATCAGGGCAGACACTGGCAGATTCCTTAGGGAAAAGAAGACAGAGGAGCCCAGAAGGTTAACTAAAGTGAATAGCTAAAGACTCTCTTGTCTTCTGACTTCCCACTGTCCTTTGCTTTGCAAATATCTTCAAAGCAGGACAAGAGCAAAGTGAACCTCTCATCAAGCCAAAGAAAACTGATTCTCAACATTAAGCCCAACAGGACTCTACACCATGCCTACCATCAGCATCCATTCCTCTGCTCAACAGTCAAATCCATTTAAATCCTTAAGGAACTCATTGGCTTACTTTTAAAGAGTGTTGTTATAGCAACCATAATAACTTTGGTTTTACTCTGGGGTACCAACAACAGTTTGTTTGATGCAACACCTTCCCTTCGGCACAAAAAAGAGACACTAAATGTTGGTTGATGGTGTTTTTGTGTATGGGGACACAAGTAATTTCTCTTCTCAGGTTCTTAATTCTTCCACGTGACAAACAAAAGGGTAGAGGAGCCTACATTTATTATAGGGATAGAATCCTGAGGAAACACATGCACCTAGCTGTGAACAAATCCCCAGAAAGAAATCTGTGTCTGCAGAAACGAGACAGGCTAGTAGAATATCAGTGCTGAGGAGTCTGGAACTTTGCAGTTCCAGGGGTTAATTACTTTATCCTGGGCTAAGTTCTAGTCCTCCAACATAGCCATTCCTTGCACCCCCACTCTCAACACCCAACCCCATGCCACCCATATCTCTGCCCCTCCCTCACTCTCAGGCTAGAACTAACATCCTGTGACAAAACCTTTTAGAATCTATTAACTTAGCAGGAAACTAAGTCCTACCAGTCTAAGAGCTATGAATGCCATCCCCTAACATCTTGAGTCAAAAGCTTTCAGCATCTCTATGTCGCATTTCTATACACCTGCCTCTCTGATGTCCCCACCCATGCATTTTAAACTTGCCTTTACTTATGACTTCCTCTATTCTGTAAAACTAGAACAGTTCAGGGTAACTGCTCCCACCGAATCTGGGATCACCTAAATCTGAGTTTCCAGGCCATGGTCGGTCGCTCAAAGTAGCTCCAGAATAGACTACCTCTTACTTACCCCTAAGTTGAGAGCTGTGGTTTTTACATTGACATTACAAAGTTAAACAACCCGGAAACCAAGGGAAGGGTAAACACACCTAGGAGGTGAGGGATGGAAGGAGAAGCCACAGACCACAGCTAGTTTGGGGGAAACTGGCCTCCGTGTTCCTTCCTTTGCCTGCTTCTCCTCTGCCAAACACAAGAAGCACAGTTACTTCCATGGGACTCATAAATAATAGATAAAATAATTAAATAAAGTCAATGAAAACACTGCTTTGTTCTCCAATGAGGGGCTCAGGGGCAGCCGGTTACAAGTGACACTTTCCTCCCAATGGGGCTGTTGACTACAGTCCCTGCTTTTGCCCAAACAAAGGCCTCTTAGCGCCAGGATGGGAGGCAAAACATCCAAGTCTCTATAGTTGGCCCTAGTTCAACTTGAGAGCAAGGGGGCAGCCAGGAGAGCAGAACAAAGTTATAGAAGCAGGATAGGCCGGGGAGTGGGGAATTTCTGAATCTCTCTTCTCCACTGAACAGAGAACTCTTGACAGGCATAATGGAAGGGTGCAGTTTCCAATTTGAATTATTTTCTTTGTTTAACTCCCAACTGCTCTGCCTAAGGCTATTGCCTTTAAAGCCAACCGCAGAATCCTTTGGATGTAGGCAGAGCAGCTGGGAGACTCAGGCTCAAGTAGCTGAACTTTCAGATCCCAGCTTCCTGTCCGTAAAATACAAGGTTCCTTCCCTAGCTGGCGCCTGGACCCTTTCAGTAACAACGGTACATGGCTGGAGGCTGTCCAGTTCTGCTCAGAGACAGGATAATCTCTAGAGGAACTATCCGAGGTGAAGCATCAGTTAGGCAGGGTGCCTGCCGTTCCTCCTGCACAGGAAGCCTAGGATCCGTTCACCCACACACACATCCCCACCCGACACACACCATCCTCAGGTCTGCAAGCCCAGATCTCACTAAGGAAAATCTGGCTGCGGGAGCAAATCGGAAGTAAAGCGAAAGCGGCGTAAACAACGGACCTACCTCTGCGAGCCGGGGATACAAGAGGACCTGGATGGCCTTGTGTGAAGTGGAGAAACCAGTGACACCTTGTCTAGGCACGGGGACCTCCAAGGCGAAGTGCAAGCGAAACGCAAGACCTCCCTTACTGGTGGATTGGGTTGAAATTGGACTATTCTTTCGGTAGGCTAGGGAGGCGCTCGAGATTCCCCACCAGAGGCAGTCACTACAGCACAGGGACAATGGTGCGGCGGGCAGAGACTATTTTAAAGGGTAACTACAGATTCTTGGTTCAACCCACAGCTCTAGGAAACCTCGGCGATAAGGGTTTGTCGCCTCAAGGCAGGAGCCAAGGGGTAGAACACACAAACTGGAGGGGAGGGGGCTTTCTTTTTGTAGGCTCTTTCTTGTTTGCTTTTTTTCTTTTAAAATCTACAGGTTTAGTCCGGCCCGTCATAAGACACCATTACAAAACGTCTCTCACCCTCCGGCAGTGAGTGTCGCCTCCAAGGGCCGCACCCATAGGTTTGGCTGGGACAATAACCTGCCCCCAGGCGGCTCAGCAGAACTATTCAGTAGGGCGAGCAGCAGCAGCACCACCACCACCACCACCACCACCCCTAGCGGGGCACACGTGCGTTTGTTGTGGTGCATGCGCTCTCTCTCCCTCCACCAAGCTCAGTTTCCAGATCTGTTACCCCAGCGAGCAAAATCAGAAGGGACCAGCGCTCTGCAAGGCAACGCCTTACACAATACAGACGATGTGGGCTCCTGCGGCCCCGCACACGTGGATTTGTTGTGGGTGCACAGAATGGCGAGCGGCTGGAGGCCAGGGCGCCCCTTCCCTGGGCCAGCGATAAATACCTCCAACCCAGGGCGGCGGCTCGAGCTCAGGCAGCTGACGCTGCCCCTCAGAGCACCCTTGAACCCCTCCTCCGAGCCAATACCGCCCACCTCGCCCCTACTCACTTGCAGCGCACTCAGCCGGGAAGGCGGCGGCCGCTGTGCCCACCGCGCGCTTGTGCCGCCCGGCAGCTCTATTCCCTTTGTTAGGGTCAGGCAGTGTCAGGGCGGCTCTCCAGCCTGGCCTGGTCCTGGACTCCACACCCCCAGGTGCCTCTGGACCTCACCGGGCCGGGAAAGAAGACCCCGGGACTCAAGATCGGAGTGAGTCACCAGAGAAAGGGATCAGAGGGGAGCAGTGAGGGACTGGGGGGATTGGTGCTGGGGATCGGAGAAAGAAGGAAGAAAAGCTCTACAGACCGGCGGGAGGAAGCTCGGTCTCTATTATGCAAATAAAGTCGTTAAAACTAAAGCTCATTTACACCAGTCCCAAACCATCCTGACCCTCTGGAGGTCGCCAGCGAGCAGACTCAAGGTTAAAGGTGCCTGCTTAGGACTCCTGGTAATGCAGGGAATCTTGCCTTCCCACTACAAAGAGCAAGCCTGGGGGGCGGAGCAATGCGGCAAGCAAGGAAGCCCAAATGCTGTCTCCACCCATCACCCCCTTTTGCGTGCCCCAAAGTTTTAGATTCGGTGTGGTCTGGTGAAAACGCTCTTACAAGGGTGCGTGTCCTGGCTCCACAGAGTGATCCTGATCGAGCAAGACACACTTTAACCCCTCTGAAAATCAATTTTTGTTTAGACTCTAAAATTTAGTTTAGCAAAAATCTCCCAGCATCAAGTGAAGTCTGTACACAGCATCCTCAAACTTTTTTCTCTTCCTTCCTTCCTTCCTTCCTTCCTTCCTTCCTTCCTTCCTTCCTTCCTCCCTCCCTTTCTTTCTTTCTTTCTTTCTTTCTTTCTTTCCTTCTTTTTCCTTTTCTCTGCAGGTATACTGGCAGACAGGCCTCAACTAAAATGGTAAAGACAGCCTTCCACTGGGGTTAGAATTAGGTTACTGGAGATGTCAAGAGGAAACATCTTTTTTGATCATGAAGCAGCCTGACAGGCCGCCCATATCTGATTACCCAGCGGCCACTTCCAAAAGACAAAAAGCGATCTATAAGAGGCCTAGAAGCAGGCGAAAGACTACTCCGTCAGTTCTTCATATATCACAGAGAAGAGATACGACTACCAGAGGCAGTAATCACATCCCAAATATATGCTGAACATCCACCTTCTTGTTGGGAGAGGAATGAAATGGAGTACCAGGGAAGCAGACGATTGCTGATCTGGGTCTTCTAGGAGAGCAAAATGGCCTCCCCAGTAACAGTGCTTGAAGCCTGGGCCAGACCATTCTCTTCAAGTCTAGGTAGTCATTTCCCACCACCAACCTGGGAAAGAAAAGATTGATTGCATCCTCCTCCCCACACCCTCCCACCATCCTTGGATTCCAACTCCCTGCCCCAGCTGCTCTGGAGGCAATGGCTTAACCTGAATCAGTGAATTCAGTTCTGTGACCAAGAAGCTATTTGTTCTTGGGTGAGCTCCACAGTCTTTGTGGGCCATTCTTTCATCTTCAACAACACTGTTCTCATGATGATACGAAATGATTTGTAGAAAGCAAGTCACTTATTGAGCAAGCTCATGATAGTGACTGGCTCAGTGTGAGGGAGTAAACAGAAACAGACAACGGCTGGTGCAAACCGAAGGTTAGACAGAAGCCTTTAAGCTATGCATGGTGTACCGAGCATCTTTGGGTTTTACACCAATTCACCTGTAGCCGTGCTGGAAGATGGGCGCAGGAACAAGGGAGGGGACTGGCTTGGGAACTGACATGAGTGGAGATCTTCTATTAAGAACCTGAACTGTGACACTGGCTGGGAAAATTAAAAAAGGACATCTAAGCAAAACCACCAGAGGCACATAGCTTGTTCCAGTGCCTCTTGTGCTTCAAGAGGTGTTAAGCCTTTTCATGGATGAGGAAATTAGGTGACCCAAGGCCTCTGAGAAGCCAGAATCCCTCACATCTGTTAAAAGCCTCAATCCCTTCTTTCAACCTCCTTACTTCAACTCAACTTAGGGACTAACCAACAGGAGAGCAATTCTTTTAAAATGTGATACGGTCCCTGAGTACTGTTTTCTACATCTTTGACCAATTAATGGCGAAAACAAAGGAAGAGGCTCACTTGAGATTACGAGCTTGCCAGATCAATAATAATCACACATCGTGGCAAGCCTAAGAAGTCCTGGGGCTCTGGGACAGAGAAGCAGACACGTAGAGATGATCCCAGAAAATTCAGGGTGAGATAACTACCTGCTGCTTTTCCTAAGGTGGCTCTCCTTAGCAGGGTCTCTTGACCTACAAGTGAGACAGGATGATAAACTACTATCGTGGGGACTGTTGTGTAGCTCCTACTTTGACTGGTTGTTTTCCTTAGAAATTCACATTCTGTAACCTCTGCCCACCATCTGAATGTGCCCTCCATTCATATGTTGAAATCTCAACTCTAACTTCAGTAATAACATCAGGAGAAAAGGCCTTGCAGAAGCAGAGGGGCATGAGGGCAAAGCCATCTTGAATGAGACCAGTGTCCTTACCAAGGACACACTGGCATGTCCTTAAGATGCAGTTAAAAGGCTCCAGCTATGGACTGGACACCTGTCTTCCCCAGTCATCAAAGCTGTTGTCCTAGACCTTGGACCCACTAAACTTCAAAATAGTGAAGAACACATTTCTAGTGCTATAAACCACCTAATGTCTGGTGGTTTGGTTGCTGTGGCCTTAATAGACTAAGATAGCTCCTCACTGTCTGAGGTCATGCCTTTCTCTGTCATCACTTCAGGCAGTTTACTGATGAATATAAATGAGGACTTGCTCTGTCATAGTTACAACATGCCACTTGCAAACAGCATTTCATGACACTTTTGACAAGTACCCAGGAAGCAAAAGATGTGGCAAGCAATGAGAAGTTTCCTCCCAAATCCTTTTTTCCAATCTCACTATAGATGCTCACAAAAACCTGGGAGAGGTTTTCACAATTCTTCTCTAAGCACTTTCAACACACATTGTCCAATATGATGCTGGACTCTGCGACCCAATGAATGTGATCTACCTGGGCTGCCCACATTGGCCCTCAGTACTGCCTAGCTTAAGGATAAGACTCCCACATACAGAAAATATATAAAACCCAAGTAAGAAAACAGGAATAGAATAGCATTGTCTCTAAGCAGTGTCTAATTGTTGAGAAACACAGATGGGCCAATGGCATGTCAGGGACTAAGGAGAGGAACACCACCAAATCTCTTGAGAGGACAGTAGCCACAAGACAGGGGAAGTGGCCGGCCACAGAGCCCATAGTACAGCAAGCAATGGCTTACTAGCTGAGGAGAGTCGGTGTAGACATACTATGTGAGTTCATGGGCTACTATACTTCACTAAGTGAACTCCAGGTTCACCCTAGATCCTTAGGGAGAATGAGAAAGAAAGAAACAAACAAACCAGAATCAAACAAGCCTGAGTCTTCATTGTTAAATCACTTATGTTCTAGTCAAATATCTCTTATTGTCTAATAGTAACTGACATATATTTAGCTTTGAATGCAAAACAGTTTGTGCACACCTTCTCACTAACCCTCCCTTCAGGAGGGTTATCCTCAGAAATCCAGTATTTAAATCATCCCCTGATGTTTTCATTGTTTTTACCTAAAGCCAGTCTTTTTTTTTATTAATTTTTTTTTAAATTTAGCTTTATTTGATGTGCATTGGTGTTTTGCCATGGGTGTCAGGTCCCCTAGAACTGGAGTTAGACAGTTGTGAGCTGCCATGTGGGTGCTGGGAATTGAACCCAGGTCCTTTGGAAGAGCAGTCAGTGCTCTTAACCACTGAGCCATCTCTCCAGCCCTTAAAGCCAGTCTTAGTATGATGTTCCTGCCTGGGAATAAGAAGATGACTACAGATCTGACTTCAAAAAATTTTAAAGAATTATGATTAATTATGTGTGAGGAAGGGGGTTTGTAGGTATGTACACATGTAACCTCAGAGACCGGAGGAGGCCATCAGGTTCCCTAGAGCTGGAGTTACAGGTGATTGTGAGCCACTCATCAGGGGTGCTGGGAACTGAACTCAGGTCCTCTGCAAGAACAGTATGTGCTCTTAACTCCTAAATCATCTCTTCATAAATATTCTGAAAAGGTTTCACAACTTTCTTGAACTGAAGATGAAATACAGAAAATATGTGTTCTTAAGAAGGTAAAATTAATGTCACATTTTAACAACATCACAAGACAAGACTCCTAGGTATTTGATGAAAATGAAACTTTCTTTAAAAGTGTCTAGGCAGCCTGGACAGGCAACCACCTACATTTCCCTGCCTCCATCCCTAGCATTCATCCATATGTTTCTCAGATATTCTCATCTGGGTGGCTTGATTAATTGTACTCTTATAGAAAATACCAGCTTTCTTTGGTATCTCTGAAAGGAAAAGGAAGGAAGGAAGGAAGGAAGGAAGGAAGGAAGGACAGGTAAGGGAAGTTGGGACTGGAGAGGTGGCTCAGGTTAAAAATGCTTACTGCTCTTACAAAGAGAGGGTCCTGGTTCAGTTCTCAGCACTTACATGACTGTTCAACAACCATCTCTAATTCCAGTAACAGAGGATCAGTACCCTCTTCTGGTCTCCATGGGCATTGGCACAAAAATGGTGCACATATATATATGGGAACACTCATACATACATAAACAAAAACAAATCATTTATAAAAGGACATAGAAAGCTACAAAAAAAGGCAATTCACATGCATTTTTATATTTACATTTGCAAACAGTTTATGTATGCATGTAAAAATATGGTACATATTTGCATGCATTTACATATTTGCATATATATAAATAAATCTTTTTTTCCTCCCCATGAGTTGGTTTCAGACTCAATCACCTGAGGGGTGGGTACATACAATCTATATACAGGTGAAAAACAAGCTCAGAGGTAGATGTGAGTGAGCAGCCTGAAGTCCACTTGTAAGAATTGAGCTGAGTCTTGCCTTTCGACTACCTCTGGCGCCTTGGCTGCCAAAGGACAAGTTGTCTGTCCACTGCCCCTGCTTCTGCCCCCTGCCATGGTAATAAACCCTTTTAGTCCCAGCAGAGGCAGGCAGATCTCTGAGTTCAAGGTCAGCCTTCCAGGGCTACACAGAAAAACCCTTTCTCAAGAAAAGAGGGAAAATAAAAAGCCAGAGACAGCTCACAATTCACAATTACTAAAATTGCTGCTCTGCAGCCCTGGGTCAAGCTTCATAAACTGCTCCAGTGCCCAGGCCAGCAGGGTCTTCAGCGTGGACCTGAACCTGGGAATGAAGCAAATGGAAGGCAGGAACACAAAGAACGGAAGGACAAGACAAAGATCTCTGATCAAGTCCCCCGTAGCTTTATTATTTCAGCCAATATTTATACAGTATCTCTGCCATGCAGGTAGCTGGGAGGAAAGGGGTGGGATATTCAAAAGAATGTGGCAAGCCTGTGAGGGGAAGTAACAGACAGGGTAGAATTGATATGGAAATCTATCTGTTATTAGTTAAGGGCCTGCAGAATGTCACCTGCTGGTCTCAGAAGATCAAAGGAAGCCACCTGGAGTCATGGCCTAGCTTAAAACAATAAGGGCTTCTGACAAATGGCTATCTAGGGTGTAGACTGCTGGCAAATGCCTAGCTGTAAAAGCTAACTTATAAAATATGGCTAAGTTAGGCTTTGGCTCCCAACACTCCAGCTATCAAACTCACCAGTGACCCCAGGAAATAAAGGCATTCAGGACTTTTAAGGAAGCAAAGGTGTTCATAATAAACTCTCTGAAAAAGAACTGGGAAATCTACCTTCCTCGGAAGACTTACAATGGAAGCAATCAGTTGCAGCTTTACTACTTGGACAACCATTGTTAGAATAACCAAGAGTGGTAGTTAAGGCTTTGTGTAAGACAATATGTGGGTTTTAGAAACTTCATTAAAGTTAACTAATGTTTTAGGGGAAAGGTAGACCAACATTTTGTGCTTATTGGTCATTTGCTTCAATCTTACTTCCTTCCATAAGGCCTCATATTATTATGGTTTTTTTAAATTAATTTATTTTTAAATATCACTAAAGCCTCTTTGTTCATTGAGATGTCTAGTCTTTGGATCTGTTTAATTTCAGTACATGATGTTCTGTATTTCCAAGTTTTTTATTTAAAAAGTTTATATAGCTTTTTTTTTCTTTTTCTGAATTTACCAGTGACATATGGCTTACAAAATTTGAAAAAGGTCAAGCAAATATACAAAGCAGAGAGGAAAATCATCAGTATATCAGCCACAGCAAAGTTAACCTTTTGGCCTTTCTCCGTCGAGTTATTTCCTGTCTGTGTTTCTTCAGCCTTTCATAGCTAAGATTACAGTGTGTATATAGTGATACCCCGCGTTTCTGCTCACTGGGAGCACAGCATCAGGACTTCTGGTGTGAACTTGAGAGCAGATTTTTTTTCATTTACTTTAGCCAACATTAGAGGCAAGGCAATGCCTTCAGAGGTGACTCAGTTTCATGGCAAAGTGTCCTGACAATGTAGTAGAGCTTTTGAAATTGAAGGCTGGCTGTGCTATGTAACCTTGGGGTGGGGGGGGGGGCGGAATTCCTTATCCTCTTCTGGCTCTTTTTCCTGACCATGAGACAGGGGTGGGAGTGCCCATTTCCTGAAGTTGTTCTAAAGATCAAGTGAGCTGATTGCAAGACCAGGTTTACAGCCATGCTGACATAGAAAGCACTGAGCGAATGGAGTGACACCCTACTGAAGCATCCTAACTAACCAGCCATCTCCTACAGCTAGACATCAAGGTTGTCTGCAAACTTCAGCTAGTCTACACGATTTGCAGTAAGTCATTTGCCAAATGCATGAGGGAAAGAAAGATGAACTTATGTCTTACTAGGAAAGGACCAGACATCAAGATGTCCTATTCTTAATTATGAAATGTAAGCTAAGTGGTAGTGGCACATGATTTTAATCCCAGCCCTCGGGAGGCAGAAGCAGCTGGATCTCTGAGACCAGCCTGGTCTACAGAGCAAGTTCCAGGAGAGCTAGGGTTACACAGAGAAATGTTACTCCGAAAGAAAAAAAAAAAGAAGGCAAGGAAAGGAGGGAGAGGAGGAAGAGGAGGGAGAGGAGGGAGGGAGGGAGGGAGGGAAAGCAGACTGAGTGTCCCGGAGGAAAGCTCTTTGCGGACAGGACCTCCTGTAACCCAAGCTGGCTGAAAACATGCTGATCTTCCTGCCTCCACCAAGCTCTGGTATTAATAGTAATTAGCATACTCTGTTCAAAGAAAGCTTCATTTCTTGACAGCACTTACAGCTTACTTAGGGTTCTTTGTTTTAAATTTAATTAATGTAGTTAATATTTTTAATTTATTTCACATACTGACCAGAGTTTCCCATTGGTCCTCCCAGTGTCCCCCATCCACTCCTCCTCCATCTCCGTTCAGAAAGGGGCATGGCCTGTCAAGTTGGGGTTGGATCAAGCTCCTCCTCCTGCATCAAGGCTGGACTAGGTAATCCAGCATGGAAAATGGGTTTCTTTCTTTTTTTTTTTAAAGATTTATTTACTTATATATACAGTATACAGAAGAAGGTAGCAGATGTCATCACAGATGGTTGTGAGCCACCATGTGGTTGCTGAGAATTGAACTCAGGACCTCTGCAAGAACAGTCAATGTTCTTAACCTCTGAGCCATCTCTCCAGCCCCCAGGAAATGGGTTTCTAAAAGCCAGCCAAGTGCCATCAGCAGGTCCTGATCGCACGCAGGTCTCCCAGCTGTTGCTCCAGAGTCCGTAAGTCACTTAGGAGTAAAGAGACACCCTAACCAAGACAACTCTTCTTTGTTTGCTTGTTTGTGTTTGGGGTTTGTTTGGTGTGGTTTTTCTTTTTTCTTTAAGATTTATTTATTATGTGAACAGTATACAGAAGAGGGTATCAGATGTTATCATAGATGGTTGTGAGCCACCATGTGGTTGCTGGGAATTGAACTCAGGACCTCTGGAAGAACAGTCAGTGCTCTTAACCTCTGAGCCATCTCTCCAGCCCTTGTTTTGATTTTTCAATACAAGGTTTCTCTATTTAGTCTTTGCTGTCTTGGAACTTATTTTGTAGACCAGGCTAGCCTTCAACTCAGAGATCCCCATGACAACTCTTAAAAAGGAAAACCTTTAATTGGGTGGCTCATTACATTTCAGAGGCTTATTCCATTATGGCAATGTTGGGAAATAAGACAGTGTTCAGGCAGACATGCTGGAGCTGAGAGTCCTGACATCTTGATCTCAAGGCAACAGGAAGTGAACTGTCTCACTGGGTGTAGCTTGAGCATATGTGAGATCTCAAAACCCACCCCCACAGTGACACACTTCCTCCTCCAACAAGGCCACACCTCCTAACAGTGCCAATTCCTTTGCAGGGCATTTTATTTCAAACTACCACAGTAATATTTATCCCAGCTGACACTTACTGCATTCAGCGGGCCAGAAAGAATCTAGGCTAAGTTAAGGGATAATAAAAAGACAAACAAAAAACATGCCCTACCCTTAAGGAGCTTTAACCAGGTTTACAAAAATGCCACTATTATTGCATCTAGGAGGACATTTTTATGGTGACATTATTTCTCAAGGTCACTCATGTGGACAGAGACTGAAAAAAAAATGCCCAATTGTGACCAACCAATACAACAGTCAGTACAAGAAGCATCCATTGGTTCTCACGCTCTCCTCTAGAAAGCTTCATTAGTACTGACTATTTGAGAGGACTGCTGTGAACACAGGGATGGTGTTCGCAAAGTACACAGGACCATAATAAGCTTCACAGTGAGTATTGTAAACCTAACAGCAGCCATATACCAGCCACTCTGCTAAACCCTCTGCAAACAGCATCACATGAGCCGTACTAGATGAGTACTATCAATTCTATCAGTTATGGTTTATAGCTAAGGCAGTCGGAAGGTAAGCAACATAGTCAGGGCCACACACAAGTGATGAAGTTGGATTTGCACCCAAGATACCAAACCACCTAGAGTAACCTGATGACAAGAAATTAATGCTGATGGCCTTATGGATCATTGCTTATCCCCATGGATTTTATATATCTCTCTCAAGAAAGAACTGATATTTTACAAAAGGCACAAGTTATACAGAGTAAGCATGTGACATTCTACCCCCAGTTCTCATGACCCACCCTGCCAAGTTATTTTCCTTCTGGTTCTCAGTTTTCTACTTAATGAAATAAAGGCAGGTGGCCTGTTGTTTCCCAGCTTAACTGAGCAGCAAGAATGGCATCCCCTCCTCCTTCAGATCTAGTGGCAGCTGCAGGTGGCAAGCTCCCCTTTGAGACGTTAACCGAGTTAGCGAAGGTTACCTTCCCAGATAAGTTGTTCCACACTGTGGAAGGTCAGTTCTGATGCCCGAGGACAGTAGAACTGTGCAAATGACTGAGCTCTGTTGGAGCTGCTGTCCCTGAGGGAGGGACTCTGCCACAGTCCCTATGCTTCAGACTATCTAAACAGAAACATGCTAAAGCCTCAGGAACATTCTCAGTCATAACCATAACCCAAAATTAACTGGACGCAAATAGCAAAGCAATAAGCCTTATTTTTTTACTTATTGTTTTGTGTGTGCATGATGTGTGCCATGGTGCATGCATGTGTGGAAGTCAGAGAGAATTTTTTTAAGTATTGTTTCTTTCCTTTGCCTGGGTTCCTGGAATTGAACTTGAGCTGTCAGGCTAGCTTGTACAGCCAATGATTTTACACAGTGAACCATATCACCAGTCCAGTAAATTTTAGGGAAAAAAGACATATTTCTGTATCACTGGAATCTTTCCTAAAGTTTTCATGCTTCCTGCAAACATCTGTTTTCTACTCTGTCATGTATAGATCATAATATAAACCTTTGACAGCTTCTAATTAGATCCCTGCATAGAACAGTCACTGTGTCCCCTGGCAGGGGCTGATAGGGCTTCATGATTTGAATTAATCCATAACCAGCTCAGCTAAAGTATAAGTGTGTGGAAAATCAGATATGCTTTTGGGAATCACTGGCAAGCCTCATTGCCGGAAACAGCCCCGGCAGGATGTAGCTTTACCCATTATGGCCTCGATTGGTGATGTCATAAGGCATTTAACTGCCCACTTCAATTAGCAAGCAGGCAATACATAATGATAACAACAACCTGATGGGCTCAGAGCACCACAGGTCACGACCCAAAAGCCTCTAGATAACTCCATCTGAAAGGCACAGACTTTCAATCATGACTACAGATGCTGAAGATTTGTGAGTGTTTGTACTGGGAGTATAAAGATGTAGGTACATGTATTAAATCTACATAGCCATGCTTAATAGCTTGCATCATCACATCTGTGTGGGATCCTAGTAGGTGACCATCATCCCAGAAAGCAAAGAATACCATCTTCCCAACACCTCCAGTCAGTTTCTCAGTAAGATGTTTTTCAGATTCTTTGGAAAGAGAGATACTGAAGTTTTTGCCTTGCTCAGAATAGATTCGACAGTCACAACCTACATTTGGAGTGAGCTACTGAGGAGAGGTTTGATGATGAAATCTGATCTCAACAATGCTTGGCTAAGGAGACATGGATGCAAAGTTGTCTGGTCCTCACCCACTCATACACACACATTCATTTGTTTTGGTGCTCATTATCCAGTAGATTTCGAAGGCACCCCTATATACATCTTCACATCTATCCATATCATACAGATAAACCAACTAAGGTCCAAAGTCTACAATGACCTGCCAAAATTCACCTGGGTAACACATGGCAGAATTTGGCCAAGTTTCCATATCTTCTGATGGTGTTTTAGATACTAATAAGGAGCCAGAATTTTGTAGAATATTATTTTGAGGTGTGTTACTTTTGTCTGTGTTGCATTTGTTTGACTATGAAGCTGTGTTACTTTGCCTGTCTAAAACACCTGATTGGTCTAGTAAAGAACTGAACAGCCAATAGCAAGGCAAGAAAGAGGGAGATAGGTGGGTCTGGCAGGCAGAGAAGATAAGTAGGAGGAGAAATCTGGGAGGAAGAGAAAAAGAAGTAATCTGAGAAGGGAGAGGGTTCCAGGCCATCCAGCTACACAACAGCCACAAAGTAAGAAACAAAGAAAGGTATACAGGAATAGAAAAGAAAAAGCCCAGAGGCAAAAGACAGATGGGCTAATTAAAGTTAAGAACAAATGGCAAGAAACAAGCCAAGCTAAGAACGGGCATTTATAAGTAAGAAAAAAACTTTCATGTGTGATTTATTTGGGAGCTGGGTGGCAAGTCCCCTAAAAGAGTAAAGAGCAAAAAAAACAGCACCAGAGGACAGCTCACCCCCAAATATTTGTAGAGCAGAAGGTGAAAAACATAAGAAACTGCCAAGGAACTTCCATAAAGAGATCTCAAAGAGAAAAAAAGTCCTGCTCCTGGCTTTCTGACTTGTCCTAGTACTCAGGGGTCATGAAGAAGGTTTTCAGCTCACCTCCTCACAGCATGAGAAAAGGGCATAAAATGATAGCTGGAGACTGCAGAGCAGGAGCTGAAAGGCCTGAGGGGGATTAGTGCTGCTGAAGGAGAGAAGCCACTCATCAGGAATTTTTATGAGAAGACTACAACAGTACATTCTTCTCATGGTGTTGTTTTCCCTGTGGAGGATGAGATAATTTACAGCTTTGTGGCTCTCATTAGCTGAGATAAAAGTTTTCAATTGTAGGGTCCTGAAGGGAAATAGGGCATAGTAAAGTTAGAATCTGGGAACTCCAGAATGACCTGAGAGATGATAATGACTTCCTCAAATTACTAAGACATCACTGGAAATTAGATAACTAAGGCTTGAGGAATTAGAATAATAGGCCAAAGGCTTGTAATTGCCAGCCTGGTGATTGAACTAAAATGTGTGACTGTAATGCCATGCTTTAGCCACCATGCTTTGTATGCAAAGATGTGTCTTTGCCATTGGGATGTTCTTATACTTTTTTATCCCTCTGACATACCTCATCACTCTTAGTCCTCATGAATATAACCCATTCTCCAAGGCCTAGTTCAACTCTGAACTCTCTTGGAAAACCTCAGATCTACAACTATTCACTCATTCCTTCTGCAAAGTGTTAAGCATGTACAAAATTTCCAGAGATCATATCTTTAGTATTTCTTTACATCATTCATCCAAAGATCAGGGAGCCCTACGGAAGAGGAGGCAGAAAGAACATAAGAGCCAGGAAACATGGAGGGCACCAAAGAAACCAGGCTTTCTAGACACAGCAGGACAGTGTATATAGAGCTCACAGAGACTGAGGCAGCCTGCACAGGGCCTGCAGGTCTTTACCTAATGGTGTTCCAAAGCTGAAAGAAGTGGTCACATGTCCCCACTCTTAACCAGAAGCTATTTCCATTTGATAACCATTTGTAAATGAGACTGTAGCTTTTCTCTGAGAGGAAACAAAATCCTCCGAAGGGTGGGCCTCATCCCCAGTGGTGGATATGCGACTGAAAGCAAAGCTAATGGCATCTTTGGATGCTCTTGGTCTCATAATTCCATGTCAGGGCTGGGTTGTTTGTTTTCTTTTTTAAATTTTATAACTTTTTATTTTCTCATGTTTTTACACTACAGATCCTTTGCATATATATTATGACTTCTGGTTTTGTGTTCTGTGGGACTCCTGAGTATGTAAATGAGTGAGTCTCTGCATCTAGATCGGTTTCCTGTGCCTTTTCTTGAGATCCTTTCCTTCTGTTTGTTTGTTTTGTTCTATTCTGATTTATTAGTTTTTGTCTCATCATAATATTTTATATATTATATTATATTCTCAGAATCTTGTTTGTTTTCTAATGAGAGACAGAAAAGTGTTGGACCCAGATGGGAAGCAAGATGAGAAAGAACTAGAAAGACAGAGGGAGGGAACCATAATCAGGATATATCATATGAAAAACCTATTTTCAATAAATTATTCATTCAACGTATAATTATGAAATTTGGCTTTTATGTACCTTTAAGTGAATACATAAAGTATACCATAAAACTCACTTTGTTTTATTTAAAAATATAACACAAATCATGATAAAATTTTATTTTCCAGATCAGTCAGATCAGAATCATCTTTCCGTTCTTAGCCATGGTCCTGAGGTTGCAGAGTAAGCAAGAGGGACTTCCCCTCCTGACTCCACCCATGGCCAGGAACAGATCCGTTCCAGTTGGAGCAGCTCTTCCTCCCTGATGCCTTCCTGGCTCTAAGGCAATGCCTCTGCTGCACCTGCACCAGGTTGGAGCTGATTCCCTAAATAATGAGACAGGCAGTAACTCAAAGTCATGGCAGCAACCAGAACACAGTTTAAACCTCAGTTTGCTTTTCACTGGCTATGTAGCATCTTTGAGAAAGACACAAACTCCCTGGCCCTGAGAAATGATAGAATTCTGTTCCTTGAGAGAGCACAATATAAATCAGCAATAATTCCACTAGGTACAGCACTAGGTATTAAATGGTTTCTCAAAAGTATAATTATTGGAAATGAGCTCAACTTAAGGAGGTGAATAAGCTGGAGATGCAGTGCAGTTGGTGGAACACTTGCCTAACTAAGGAAGGCCTGGGTGTAATCCCTAGGACCACATACAACCAGACGTGTAAATGGACCAGCACTCAGGAGGAGAATCTCTGAACTCAAAGCCAGCCTGATCTACAGAGTAAGTTCCAAACAGCCAGGGTTACACACAGAAACTCTGTCTTGAAAAACAAAAAACAAACAAACAACAAAACAGACCTGCACTCTCGGAATTTGGGAGGTGGGGTAGGAAGGTCAAAAATTTAAGGTCATGCCTGGCTACACAGCAAATTTGAGACTGGCCTTCAGTACATAAAACATAAGGCCTTGTCCTAAAACATTTCTGTAATCTAAAAAAAAGGGAGATGGATAAGCATAATTTTTAAAAAAGGGTAAATGCTTATGGTCTTCTGTAGAAGATGAGAAAGCTCTTTGCTTTGTAGACAGTTCCCCATGCATCTCAGGCTGCCCTTGAATCCACACTGTTTTCCTCCTCTGCTCTCCCAGGCTGGAACAGAAGGTATACAACACCATGCCCAGCTTCTCTTCTTCTTTCTTTCTTTTACCTCATTTAAAATTAGTTCTTGTGGCTATGACTATCTATTTTATGAAACAGATGTGTATCACTGAGAAACTTGGCACTATTTTCATCTCTAAAAGATTTGTAGCCATACCTGATAGATTTAAAAGATGTGACATGGAAATGCTTTCCTGACATTTGACTCTGAAATCACAAACACTGGCCAAGGTCAGAGAACTGGGATCACAGTAAGTAGGGAGCAGTGGTGGAGAGTGGGGGCAGTCTTTGCCCAAGCAGTTACTTATTACCAGAATAGAAAACCTAAGGTACTACATGAGATTGGGCCCTTCAATTCTCCATCTTGGATGGGGGGTGGAGAGGAGAGTCATTTTTTTCAGTAGTGTAGCCACTGGCTAGTAGCCCATGTTCTAGTTAATAACCATCCTGAAACATGCTCATGCGGGCAACCTTAATTAAACACAGTGGGTCACAAAAGAAAAACCAGAAAGACATGAAAGCAGAAAGCTTTTAACTGCCTATAACTCCAGCTCCATGTGAATGTGATGTCTTCTGCAGGTCTCTGCAGATACTGCACTCATGTACACCACCCCGCAAAACACACACATACAAAGATTGAGAGAGGGGCACATAATTTAAAAACAAAAATAAATATTTTTCTTAAAACTAAAGCAATAGTGGGAGATTGTCTCATACTTGCAGAATGCAAAGATGACCTTGTTTTCCTTGTGAAAAATCGACCCCAGAGTGGTCAAGAAACCACCCTGTGTTTAACAGTTACTGGCCAAGCAAAGCCTGGGCTCCACACTCCAGACCTCTTTCTGCTGCCTTCTAGAAGCCTGCTAAGGCTTGCTGAGTAATACCTACAAACTAGAAGCTGCTTGGAGATGGAAGAAGGAAAGGCTGATGCTCAGACATAGAAGAGGTCACTGGATGGAAAACAGTAGCTCCCAGACAGCCACAAAGATACTTTCGAACTCAGAGCTAAGTGTGTGTGGGGGGGGGGGCGGGTAATGGTAACAAAACAAACAGTAAGTGGACAGACAGCCTGGACTGTAAGCAACCTCCAGGAGATAAGAGGTTCTCAGCCAAGAGTCTGTCAACAATGGAGTCTATCTTACTGGAGAAACGTGTTTGTCACTGGGAACATTGGAGGATGTGTAAACCCAGATGGTATACATCAGTCACTGGATGTGACCCCTTAATGCCATCAAGGGACACTGTAACCAGTTGTATGAGCCTGCTGCTGTTCAAACATTTTTTAATATTACAGGACAGGATAAGCAATCATAAGTAGTATAATATAGCAAGGATAAAATCTGGCTGCTGTCATTATCAAGTGTTGTACATTATGAACAGCTGTATCTGCTATGCTTGGATACAATTATGGGAGTATTGTCTCCTGATACACAGTTACAATGGCTGTGGTATCTCTAGCCTGTCAGAGTCTGAGGGCACCACCCTGGTGGATACAATCCGTCTAGCCAAAGTGCTATGAGAGTGACCCTCTTTGACCACTTCATCATCCCTACAACAGTCTGGCAGAGGCGGTAGGTGGTAGGTGTAACCACCAGCACAGCAGATGGACTCTGGGTCCCAGTGACTGGAACTGTGCTTCAGCTTTCCTGTAGGTAAAACGGAGGGTACTGAGAAGAGAAAATGAGATGATCCTTAGCAAGTGCTTGTGAGACTTGACCTTGACTATTATACTAGACAAAAATACTAGAGAATAAACTGATATTTAACAAACATACACTCATATATGCATATTTTAATAAATATTACTGGGGTCACAGAAAGAAAAGATTCCTGCAGGCTACAGTGCTTGGTGAAGTTTTCCCATCAGGAGCCAAATATCTATGTTATTGTAGGATATAAGACAAAAGCACACAAGACTGTATCTCTTCTCAGAATCTCTCTTTGATAGACACATATTTAAAGCTGCTTATTAATGAGTCAGCAAAATAATTATTGAAAACTGTATAGTGCGGCCCCTCACCCCTCTTCCTTACTTCCTGATCTATAAGGATGTGAGGGAGTAGCTGCCCCATCTCTGCCTAGAACAGAGCCATGTCCACTGTCATGATAGACTGTGCTCTCTGACACCATCAGCCTCATCCATACAGTTCTTGTCTCAGCTATTTGCTCACAATAATGCAAAAGTACTGACATCACAGATCATAGCAACAATCTTTTTTTTTAAACTTTATTTATTTATTTATTTATTTGCCTTGGTGTTTGCCTGGAACTGGAACTACAGACAGTTGTTAGCTGCCATGTGGGTGCTGGGAATCGAACCCAGGTCCTCTGGAAGAGCAGACGGTGCTCTTAACCGCTGAGCCATCTCTCCAGCCCCCATAGCAACAATCTTACAGCTGCCAATCTCCCTAACAGAAAGACCTCCTCTGCATCACTCACTCCCTGGAACCACTCTGTAAGGACTGTTTACCCCATTTTATGAATTGTAAAGCCAAGGCTCAAGAAGAATAAAACATTTTCTCAGGCAAATTTGGTAAATATTTTTTAAAAAATATTTTTAGATTATAGAATCTCCCTCTTTCAACATTTAGCACAATCAATAGCAAGAATAAAAACAATGGGCTTTTTTTTTTAATTACCAGCAATTTCCACTTTTAGTGTAGATAGATGTTGTATAACTGATGTGGGTTCATGAAGGTCCATGGAAAAAAGACACAGCTGCAGGGGGATCAATCTCTCATAGACTACTAACTCACTGTCTCTTAGCAAAGGGCTTTTAAAAATTGTTATTCAATTTACACCTTTAGCAAGTTAATGTCCCAAAACCTCTTATCTAAGCTCCCCAAAGAGACAATGCCAAATGCAAAGTCTCAGCTAAGGAATACCAGAGTTTTCCAGGTTGTTCCCCAAAATAAGCTTTGAACCCCTAGGAAACTCATATAAGACCTCAAACAGAAGGTGCTGGGGACAAAAGGTAGCCCTCACTAAAAACAGATCAAAGCTAGGTGTTAACACTCCAGAACCAAGCCAGCTGAAGAAATCTCACACACACACAGATACACACATACACAGACACACACACACACAAATAATCTCCAACAGCTGTAAGACCTAACCAAATTAATTAATAAAAATACCAATCTGAAGTCAATGAGGATAAAATAGAAGCAGAGTGCAGGGAAGGGGGACTGTAGTAAGACATTTCTGGCCTGGCTATCCCCAAAGCCTTGATCCACAGTCCCTTTATTCCAAAGAAACACACAGAAGCTTATATTCATTACAAGCTGTTTGGTCTATGGCTGAGGCTCATTACCACTACCTGTTACAATTTAACTCAACCATTTTTATAGTCTATGCATCACCACGTGGCTCACGGCTTACCTGGACTTTTACATTGTGCTTTCTCTGCAGCAGCTTGCAGCGTCTCAATGGATAGTTTAAAAAATGGAATAGCTGTTTTTGTGAGGTTGTTGTTATTGTTTCAAGGAAGGCTGAGCTTTGCCCTGTGTGGAAACTACTTAGACTCTGCTAGAAAGAAAGGATGGAAAACCCTAGAGAGAAGTGAGTCCCAGATCCTGTATATAACTCAGACCAAAGTCTGTCAAGATGTAGATACACAAAGCAAATGCATAGAAGCCTTCCCAGAAACAGGAAAATGTGCAGAGCTGAGGGGCCCGCCAAAGGACAGGCTCTGGAGTTAAGTCTAAGATGATTTCTGGCTAAAACAAATCATCAAGACTTAACATAGGGTGTAGAGTAGCCACTGCTAAGACATGATCCAACAGCATTCACCCTACAAAGAACAAGGAAATGAGGACCACAGTTAAGAAAAACTCGGCAGAGACCAAGTCAGGTACCATTTTCATTCCAACTCCCCTATTTCATGTTGGGAAGACTCTGATTGAGGAGCTTAAAACGAAACAGAAAAATTAACAGAAAAGATCTGAAAGCCCCAGTCACTGCTCACTTCCAAAGGACAGGAGCAGGGTGAAGAATGTCTGAGTTTTGACAGTTTTCAGAAGGCTGAACTGGGACAAGTTACACACACAGGAGGCTATTTGTACAGGTAGGAGCAGAATGCTGGATGGCAGAGAGGCTAGAGGTGACTGGGACATTTTAACTTGATCTCAGAAAAGCTGTGTGAGGTGAGTCAGCCCGCCCAGCAACTCTCAGACTTACAAAAGTAGCAGACAGAAGCAACTCTCATCCTCAGGCAGGGGCTTCCTGAGAAGTTTTACAAAAGAAGGAAAGTGTTCAAAGAAAAAGAACCATAATAATAATAATAATGGTTAACACGATAATAATACAGCAAACAAACTCTGTCTAGCATGGGTTACATGGAAGGGTGGGTTGAGGTAGAAAAAAAAGACAGGAGATTAAAATAAATCAGACAAGAGACACAGTACAGAGAAAGCACTCCAATCTGAAAGAAAAGAGCTGAATATTCTCTCAAAGAAGAGAATATTCATCAGTAATTCAACACTCCTTGGACATTACTACTCTGATAAGGGACTATGACTTAAATAAAACAAGAACAGCAAAATAAAAGAATGAAACTACTTGAGATAGAAATGGACACTGAAGTCCCACAGAGAAAAACCGTGTAATAAAATTCTCCTTTGCATCTAACAGGTAAGTCAAGCCCCAAAACAGATAAGCTGATTGCAAGTTATTTTTAGAAAGGGATAGTTTGATGTTATCACAATAGGAGTTAGGAAAATGGACCAAGGAGTCAAAATAGTGACTAAGTGACAGGCACAGGCCTGGGGGTCACTGCTGTTCTGAAAGTAGAGAAAGTGTTTAGAAATGTGACAGTGGACATTTCTCCTAAGAATTTGATCTTTTAAACAACATGATATATATGTCCTAATACTATGGGTAGGAAAAAAAGTATTCAGGCCTGTGCTTCTTGTTTGAAGTTCAAGGTCAGTTTTGTTTTGAGAAGTCTCACTGTGTAGTAGCCCATGCTGGCCTCAGACTCTCAGTCTGCACTCTGCCTATCTCAGCATCTGCTAGGATTGTAAGGGTTCACATCAAGCCCAGCAATCCTAATGTATAAGAAACCTTTTTATTTTATTTATGTGTGTGTGTACCTGCTTGACTACTGTGTGTGCACCACACGTGTACAGATTCAAAAGGAAGCATTGGGTAATTAGGTAGCTAGAAGCTGGAGTTCCAGGAAGTTCTGAACGGGTCAGTGTGAGTACCAGGAACTAGCTGGTCCTCGGCAAGAGCAGAAAGTGCCTTTAGCTGCTGAGCCATTTCTCTAGTTCCTATATTAATGTTTTATGTATGTATCTTTTTTCCCCTTAACTTCTGCACAGTAAGAAATAATTATAATCATTGAAGTGCCTGCCATTCCAGATTCCTTAAACATATTAACTCACCCAATGTATGTGACCAGCTTCATTTTACAATAAAGGAAGTGAGACACAAAGCCATTAATAAACTCACCCAAAGTCCCTAAACTAGCAGACCATAGTTTAGACAGTCTGGATCCACAGCCCAATGCCCTTCTCCCCATCTTCACTGAGCGTGTAAAGTAGCCATGGTGACAGCCACATGTGGTGGGCAGGAACCTGACAAAGAAAAGTGTATATGCTGCTGCCTCTTTCCAAGGCACTTAGTTAAGGAAACTGTGTGCAGCCAAATAAAGCGTGACACACAGAGGTGTGTCAACATGCCAGCTTGGCCCAGGCCATAAAATAAAAGTTATATTCTAGGGCCCATCAGGACAAGAGAATACTCATTTTTAAGTTCAGTAATTCCTTGAATTTTAGTTTTTGCTGACCATTTATGTTTAAACGACAGAATCCAGAAAACAATTTTAAGTTTTAAAACTTAAAGTTTTATTTTTAAAATCCTTATATTGTTCTAACATGCAGATCTACTTACAAACACATATAACCATGCTCACAATGATCGTTTTCTGGCTAAATGGTGAGATGTGGTTCTCAGAGCTGTGCAATGTGAGGACCAGCATGGGTAGCCAACCAAGTGTCATCCCCACAAGCAGGATCCTCTACTGTTTGCCCCCACAATCCCTCACCATCTCTTTCTGCTTCACTCTTCTCCCCAGATTTGGTAGGCTGGAGATGGGAGAGCAAAGTGAGGTGGCTGATGGGAACAACAGAGTAGGTCTGACGTCATCTGGCAGCTCTGTTTAGAAGGAGCGGTAACAGTCTTATTGTCTTAGCTGCTGGCTCTGCTAGCCAAGGCAACAGAAAAAACCCTGTCCGTCAGTGATGAGCCACTTGAACTGTGAGGGATAGGCTTAGAGAGAAAAGGTAAAGCTGTTATCTCAAGTAGGCTGAGCTGGTTCTAAGTTTTATGAGTCTCTTCAAAGGGCTCTGTGCAAGGGAATTAAATCCAGGTTTCAGGTGGGAGACAAAAACCTGCAAGGGGAGAAATGGTAAGAATCTGTGTCAGACTTGGTAGAAAAAAATAGCCTTTGCTCTATAAAAATGCAGGGTTGTTTTCAGAGCTTGGAGCTGACACCTCTGTGCACCATGGCTATGTTTTGTAAACCACTGAAAACCTCTCTTCCCCAAATCCAGGCCCAGAATCATGATGTGCTAAGTCAGGATCTACAATGGGCCTCCTCCCCACCTTCCTGACCTCTGGCTGCAGGCTGGCTTTTCCAGAAGACAATAATGTTCTGTGTTTAACAGAAACCAACACTCCTGAAACACAGAAGGGCACGATCCGGCCCCAGGACATGATAGACATCACAGAAATCTATGACGCAGGCCTAGCAAAGTTGGACACTTGTTCTGGAGCTCTGGGGTGAGCCTGGCATGGCTCACATCAGTTTCCATCCTCTCTTCATGAGCCATTAAATGCAGAAGGACCCCAGGAAGGTCATGGACACCCGTGTCTTCTCTGTAATTAGACAGTCTGGAAGTCCACACTGCAGGCAGCAAGCCTTCCCTTGCAGCCCGTTCCAAATGCTGTTTCTTCAGCATCACTGCGCCTCTCCCACCCCTTTGAGCTTCTGGTCAGGCGAGCTCTTTCCATCTCCCTCACCAAACAGAAGGTGTAGGTAGGCCGCCAGCATGACCTCAAAGGAGGAAGCAGGAAGAAGTTTAGTCTTGAGAAATGCTACTTATCTGTAATCATAGCCACAGGCGTCCATAATTAAGAAGGCAAATTTACTTCCAAGACAATTATATAATGCCTTCCTTCCCAGAGGGTGTTTTAGGGAGTTTTTCACTGTGCCAAAACTAACTGATTCCCACTTCTGCAAAAAGTCACCTAAAATTGAGCATGTTCAATCGAGAAGATATAAAGGTTTGGTGAGACCTGGGCATGTCCTCTTTACCTAGTTTTGGGTCTCACACTCACAATGACTCCCTTGTCTTGGAAAAGCTCATATGCAGATTGAGAAACAAACTATAATGGCTATCTGAAGTCCTCTTAGGGTGATGTTCAGAATCTGCAGTCTGTTCCATGCCAGGGGCCCAGGAGGTACTCCATTAATGTTTGCCGAACTAAACTGCTATACAGGTCTGAGTCTGTCAGGAAATTGATCTGCCATAAGTACTGTATTAGTTGGGGTTACTATTGCTGTGGTAAAACATCATGACCGAAAGCAACTTGCAGAGGAAAGGGTTTATTTCATCTTAGACTTCCAGGTAAGAAACCATCACTGCAGGACATCAGGGCCAGAATGCAAACAGGGCAGGAAGCAGAAGGCAGGAGCTGATGTAGAGGCCAGGAATGCTGCTTACTGGCTTGCTCAGCCTGCTTTCTTATACAATTCAGGACCACCCGCCCAACGATGTCCTCCCCCATCAATCACTAATTAAGAAAATGTGCACAGACTTGCCTACAGCCCCATCTTATTTATGAAGGAGTTTTCTCTTTTTAAAAAAATATTTCTTTTTATTTTATGTGAATTGGTTTTTTGCCTGTATGTATAACTGTAAGGGTGTCAGATCTTGGAATTACAGTCATTAGCTACCATGTGGGTGCTGGAAATTGAACTCAGGTCCTCTGGAAGAACAGTCAGCATTCCCAATCACTGAGCCACCTCTCCAGCCCAAGGAGTTTTCTCAATTGAAAGTCTTGCTTCCCAAATGGCACTAACTGCATCAAGTTGATATAAAACTAGCCAGAACAAGCATTCACAGTTAACCACACATCCTCACTCATAAAATTTCTTTAAAAACGAAGAAGGGGATTTAAATGTCTAGAAGGTAACAAAAAGACATGTCATGACTGAGAAGGAGGCAAAAGCACTTCCAGAAGGGAAATTCTGACCTCAGCTGATCATCCACAGTCACAAACTGTATAAAACCTAGGTAGAGATGAGCGTGGGGATCTTAACTGCTGAAAACCCTGACCGAATTACTTATCATCTGTAAGCCCTAATTTCTAAAATAAGTACACCCCTGCTGCCTTAATCACAGGATATCTCCAGATTGACAGATTTACAAGCCAGATGACTTAGTTGCCCTCACCTGTGAGAAATGGAGGTCAACATGTTGAAAGGAGAGGCATTAAGTCATGGGCCAGAAAGGAAAGGGACATGGCCAGCAGATAGCCATGTGATCTGCCTGCCAATCAACTGATAATTACCAAGTACCTATATGGACATGATCAAAGTTGCTATCTGTGAACAATATAGACAGATTCCTGGGACTAGAGAAGAAAATATATAGTGTGTTCAAAAGTGTTATGGGGGGAAGGGAGGAGGAAAAGAGAAGAGGAAGTGGGGAAGGGAGCAATGAGTGGGATCCAGGACTAAGAGAGTGACTGAGGGGCTGCTTATAGATTGTCACCATCAATGCAGTGGCCAAGATAGGTAAGTATCCTTAAGCAAGACAGAGACAAATATTATAGAGACTGTGGGTCCTAGATACCTGGAGAGGACAGCCTGACACTCACATGGTTCTCAGGCCTTCCTCATACACGTCCTCCAGCACCCCACCTCCAGGGAAGCAGAGCAATTATTTGAGTGAACCAGGAGCCTACAAACACAGAGCAGTCACATCAATAAGAGGACATTTCCCAGAAAAAGTTTCAGCACCATTCTGTGTGGCTGACATAGAGCAATCGGGTTCAGGATGAATTGTATAATTGTCTCAGAGATAAGACTCAGCAGGTTGCTACTGGAGGACACACACACACACACACACACACACACACACACACACATACACACTTTTCTGGTTGGAGAAATGCAAATGGAGACATTTTCTGGTTGGAGAAATGCAAATGGAGACAGATCTAGATCTCTCTGGCTAATTTTAATGCCTAAAATATTGAACTGTGGCAGAGATTAAGAATGGATGCTCATAATATGCAGGAGAACCAAAATTTTCTGATTTTTTCTTATTTTGTTAGCTAATTATTGTGGGGTGTCCAGCAGAGAAGACTACTTAGACATGGGTTTAAGACAATTGGAAGTCTTTATTAGTCTTTACACTAGTAAATGTTTAGGGCCCCACTGCAGCTCAACAGCACAGAGCCTTTCTCAGGGAGAACTCTTAAGCACAATAAACCATATTCTTTATTGACTACTTCAATTGTTAATAAGAACAGTTAGCCAGATGTAATATGACAGAAGTCAAAAAACAAGGCTAGTACATTTACAGACTTTCCGAGAACTATGCACTTTGATGAATTAGGTCTTTGTTGTCATTTTGGCTGACGGTGATATTTACGTGCTGAATTTTAGGGTCTAAATGGTAATCCCATTGAGGACTCAGTTGTGCTAAGGTCGGGGGACCTACTAATGTCTAGGGCCCTGTTACACCAATTAAATTTCAAAAATCTGTGTCACATTCATAAGACACAAAGTACAACAAGCAGATACAGGTTTTTCCCACCTGTTCTATGACTCAATAGCTTGCCCCCTAACCAGGACCAGCATGATCATGGCTGGTTATGTAGTTGTTGAGGCACAGAAAGGAACCCCTTCTTGTTGTGAGCTAACTGTATCCCCCTTCCTCAGTTCAGACTCACCCACTGAAGTCCAAACTCCTTGAACTTCAGAATGTGACTAATGTACATCTGGAAATAATTTCTTTAAGGAAGAGATTTGAGTGAAAAGCTGTCACTGGCATAAGCCCTCAGTCATGTGTTCTCCTTATGCAATTAGGACAGATACACAGACAAGAGACCTCACGAGGACACTGGAGGATGCCATCTATAGCCCAAGAAGAGAAAGAGCTCAGAAGAAAAAGTCCCCAAAGGCATCATGATCTGGAAGTTCTAGAATCCAGACTGAAGACAAACATTTCTGTGGTAAATCACATGGTCTATAGTAGTTACTGAGCTCTTCAGCAGCCCTAGTAACAAGCTAATATGCATGTAAATAAACCATAGATGGGTGGGAGACAGATAAATAATCCTTTTTTGTTCACAACTTTTATAGATGATGGTACTACTACGTACTTCCATGTTGGTGACTGCCTCTGTTTAAGGCTGCAGCTCCGTGAACATTCCAAGTCAGTATATACATGGGACTGCTCCATTCTTTCAAAAATCCACAATGATTTTCATTGCAAGGATGCTTGACAATTTATTTGATCCTTCCCTTATTTCAAGATGATGTCCTGAAGATAAAGGAGGGTGGCAAGACTCGCAACCTGAATTTGATTCCTGGAGCATATGTAAAGGTGGAAAAGAAAGAACAGACTACACAAAATTGTCTGTGTCCTATGTGGTAGCACGAATTTGGGTTGTAAGAAAGGAAGACTCTGAGCCAAATATTGGAGGAAGGCTGAAATATCAGAGAGAGAAAATACTGTAGTCAATTTTTACTTAGCTGTCTTGTAGCGGTCTTAGCCTCACCCTTGGTGGCTTCTGCAAGTTGCTTTTGTTTTTGCTGAGTTTTTTTTTAGCCTTTATATATCTTATCTTTTTTTTTTTAAAAAAACTTTATTTATTTATTATTTATTTATTTGCCTTGGTGTTTGCCTGGAACTGGAACTACAGACAGTTGTTAGCTGCCATGTGGGTGTTGGGAATCGAACCCAGGTCCTCTGGAAGAGCAGACGGTGCTCTTAACCGCTGAGCCATCTCTCCAGCCCCCTATATATCTTATCTTATTTAGGTTAGGATTAAAGGTGTGTAGCCTCGAACTCATAGAAACAAAAGAAGTTTTGTCTCTGGAGTTATGGGATTAAGCGTGTTGGTCACCACTCCTGGCTTTCCCTGTGCTGGGATTAAAGGTGATTGATTGACTTTTAGTTGTTTATCTTTGTATTTAAGGATCAAGGATTTCCTGAGCTGTGTACCTAGGATTTGACTGTGTGGTCTCTCTGATATCCCGGGATTTATTAAATATCTAACAAATATCCACAGTTCTACACACACACATCATGGTACAGGCACCTTCATATGCACACACATCATGCACACATATTCATCATAAGAATAATTATTTTTAAAAATCTCTGATGGGGCTAGAAAGCTGGAATAGCAGTTAAGAGCCTTGGCTGCTATTCTAGAGGACCCAGGATCAATTCCCAGCACCTACATGGCAGCTCACAACCATCTGTATCTCCAATCCCAGAGAAACCAACACTCTCTCCTCACCTCCATGGGCATTGTACACGCATGGTGCATATAATATACAGATAGTCAAAACATTCATAAACAATAAAATAAAAAGTGAATAAAATCTCAAAAATGATTTTTAAATCTTATGGTGGGTACCTTTCTTGCATGTCACATCATGTTAGTATGTTAGTCTGATTAACAATGACGGGGGGGGGGGTTTGGGGTTCCTTTCTTTCCATTTTTTTTCTTTTCTTTTCTTTCTTTTTTTCTTTTTTTGGTTTTTTTGAGACAGGGTTTCTCTGTATATTACTGGCTGTTCTGGAACTCACTCTGTAAACCAAGCTGGCCTCAAACTCAGATATATGCCCGCTTCTAGCTTCCAAGTACTGAGATGAAAGGGTTCAACACCACTGCCCAGTTCAAATTCTAACAGAAATTCTTAAGCAGCTTTCTAAAAGTGTTACATCATTCTATCTCCCATCAGTAAATGCTCTGTCTCTCCTTAACATTACAAAAGTTATTCTATAAAACATTTTGATTATTTCTAATGCTATAGATGAAAAGTAGAATTTTAGCTGGGTGGTAGTGGCATAGCTGGGCAGTGGTGGTGAACACTTTCAATCCCAGCATTCAGGAGGCAGAGGTAGGCAGATCTCTGAGTCTGAGGCCAGCCTGGTCTACAGAGTGAGTTCCAGGACACCCAGGGCTACACACCCAGGCTAAACCCTGTCTCAAAAAAAAAAAAAAAAAAAGAAAAGAAAAAAAACAAACAGCATCTTAAACTCATTACAAGTATGTTTGAGTGATGTTGCACATGTTGAGATTACCATGTAACTTGAAGATTGAGATTGTGAGCATTTTTCTTTTACTCTGTGTAGAAGTCTAGGTATCAGATCAGTAGACTGGCTTTAGAGGTTTAACATTTCATGTTCCCATTGCCAGTGGAATTTCCCATTGCTTTTCCTGCCTGCTACACAATTGAAATTACCACAATAAATGTCACTAAGACATTTAGTGACATTTAGTTTAGTTTAGTCCATTTTCATTATGGTAGGACATGGTGGGATGCAGGCAAACATGGTCCTGTAGACAGAGCTGAGATTTTTACTTCTTGATTTGCAGGCAACAGGAAGTGGGCTGTGACACCAAGCACAGCTTGAGCATATACGAGATCTCGAGCATATACGAGAACTATTTAACAGTCTAATTCAGTTAGCAAATATATGAACAAATATTTGCATGCATGCCATGTCTATTAGAAATAGCAGGGTAGAGCAGCTCCTGGGAGAGCCCGTGGGTCTGTGTCTTGCTCCAACAGTGTTTGGACGGAGCAAACCCGGGGACTCCTTCTTTGTGAGCTCCCAGCTGCAGCCTCTGGGACCACCTCGTCGCCTCCTGCCTTTACGGATCAGCCATGACCTCCCAGGTTCGTCAGAACTACTCCTCCGAAGTGGAGGCCACTGTGAACCGCCTGGTCCACTTGCACCTGCTGGCCTCCTACACCTACGTCTCTCTGGGCTTCTATTTTGATTGGGATGACGTGGCTTTGGAGACTGTTGGCCAATTCGCGGAAGAAGTGGCCGACAAAAAGCAGGAGGGTGCAGAGCGTCTGCTCAAAATGCAGAACGAGCGCGGGGGCCGCGCACTCTTCCAGGATGTGCAGAAGCCATCTCAAGATGAGTGGGGTAAAACCCTGGAGGCCATGGAAGCTGCCTTGGCCCTGGAGAAGAACCTGAACCAGGCCCTCTTGGATCTTCATTCCCTGAGTTCTGCTCACACAGATCCTCACCTCCTGGGTTCTGCTCGCACAGATCCTCACCTCTGTGACTTCCTGGAAAATCACTTCCTGGATGAGGAGGTGAAGCTCATCAAAAAGATGGGCAACCACCTGACCAACCTCCGCAGGGTGACCAGCCCCCAGCCAGCTCAGACTCGCGCGCCCCAGTCGACTCTTGGAGAGTATCTCTTTGAGAGACTCACCCTCAAGCATGACTAGGAGGCTTTGCCTTCCAAGAGGCTCCCTCTATTCTGCACCAGCCAGCCTCAAGACCTTCACCTGAACCTGTCAGCCACTAGGCAGCTTTGTAACCACCCTGGAGCCCCTCCCAAGTCTTGGACCAAGCAAAAATAAAGCTTTTTGAAACAGCAAAAAAAAAAAAAAAAAAAAAAAAAAAAAAAAAAAAAAAAAAAAAAAAAAAAAAAAAAAA